>OY720633.1:153046759-153329854 GCA_963169105.1 Ceriagrion tenellum | reverse complement strand
ACTATCTCAATGTCGTGTCAGGCTCCACTTTTTCATTGAGACCTCATTGTGATTTAGGTCAAGATTGAGAAGTTGTGGGTACGTGCATTAGAAAGTTGGAATGATTCTTTCTTCATTTCCTAATGGTAGATTTTGTTTCCATAGACTCTGCGCGCCACTTAGTTTTTCTGATTGATTATCAGAGAGAAGGTGCACAATAATGTTTTCTTTGCTCTGTTAGTGTAGCTGCAGCTCTGCTTATTAAGCTCAAATAGTCATTTTTATGTCATTTATTTCATTTAAGAGCAGTGACCGGCTACCAAAAATATCGATAAATGAGTGTTTAGTAATATTTTGTGTATTCAAACGGAACTTCTTTAATTAGGACGGAATCTCTTTGGCTCATTCCATGCTCGGTTGCTGAAGTAGGAGCTGCTTTTCATTTGATAAGTCGCAGCCTTTGCTGGAAGAATGAAATGCCTTATTTGCCGTGACATTTTATAAATGAGTGTAGAGAGAGGGCTTCCACCTAGACTCAATCAGTCAAACGTTGCCACCAATCCATGCGAGTTTGTCTCCCACCCCCTTTCACCCCCTCTCAATCCCTTCCCTCCCCCCGCCTCGCCACACCGCCCTGGACGAATGAAGTCTTGATTCGTTAAAATTATTTTGCTGCGAATCACGAATGCCCGTCATTATGTGAGCACGAGGCCCTCTCGTGGTGAATAACTCAGGAAGCAGAAACAAGAAAAAATATGATCGCGAGTACGAATGATTTCAGCTTTTCCGCTTTTTTCCCCTTATTTTTGACATTGCCTTCATTAACTTTGAACGATCATGGGTTGGTGAATTAATTGAAGGAAATCGAGAAGGGGGGCAGTCATCGTGCATGGAACGAGAAAAGCAGAACTTTGATTCGTTTGAAAAGCATTGCCAGGGAAAACGTAAAGTTTCCTTTACCGATTGCTGCATTTTTCTCCTCTCCGGCGGGACATGCATCTCTCTTCCTCCCAATATAAGTTTCCTGCCTCCTCTTACCTATTCAATATTCAGCCTCCTGCGGCAAATGTTGTGCAGAATATAAGATAAAAATTTTGTGAAATAATTATCCTGCGTTGGCATATTCACATAAAAATTCATTGGATGAATATTTAATTATTTCATTCCTGGTTTTCGCGACACAAAAACAGAGCATAATGAAGCTGGAGTATATACCACGGATATCACGTTTAGATCGCAATGAGGCACTTTTAAAAACAATTATAGAGATTTTTTACAAAATAGTGTAAACGCCAACACTAAAGTTTGTCTTTTATTGTAGAACTACAACGATAGATGATTGAAAATGCCTGGTCGAAAGCATAAGCCGCAAATGCAACGAACTTAAAATTCATTTAAAGAAAACTGAATTCATTTTACTTATTAAATCAGAAGATGATAGATTAACTCTAATCATTTGCAATGTACAAATTGAAGCAGTATTATATTTTAAATAATTTGGGACAAGGTTTTCAAATACTGAGATTACTCAAAAGAAAATATCATCGGTAGAAAGCGTAACGAATTCGGAAATGCTACTGATGCTGAATAGAGATCGTGAAATCTAAGAACCATCAAAAAAGCTTAGGAAACTAGTATTTTGGTCTAATTATGAGAGGTTTAAAGTCGTATTGAGATTGTCCGGACGACGTTTAATATCGTGAAGAAATTCTTCTGTAATCGTGAACTATGGAACAAAGAATTCGCATGATACGCTGTTAAGTTTTTTCCACCCACTTGCGGTGCTGAAGCCTGGACATAAGAAATGGATTATATAAGGAAAATGAAGCCTTTTAAATGCGGCGTTATAGTCAGGCACTAAAATATCATGGCTGGAATGAGTGACGAATGCAGAAAGGATTTTATAATAAAGACCATGAAATATAAGAACCCTGAAAATTAGAAAACTACATTATTTTGGTCAAATTATGAGAGATGTTAAGTACCAAATATTGGGAGACATCGTTCAAGGAAAAATAAAATGGAAGGAGAGCAGAAGAAGAAGAATTTTCTGAATAAACAATTTTCAAAAGTGGTTCACCTTTAGCTCCACTGAACCATTTAGAGGAGAGATTAAGAGAAAGGTCCAAATAAAGATGAACTATCCCTGATGATTTCCTATCTCCGATAGGAGTGGCACCAAATGAAGAAGTCAAGATTATTTGGACCTTTCACATTACTTGAATGTACTCCATTGTAAAAATAGCTGAAAAAGTGAATAGGTTCACGCTTTTTTTCATTTTTTTTCACCGTTTTGTTCATGTCTTTTGAAATATTCTGTGCCATTTTGACAGCTATGTTCTCAATGGGAGGAAAAAGTACCTGTTCCATTGAGTTAACCATCCATTCGGTTTACCTATGGTGCTCTCTGGTATGGTATCGTGATTCTGCTATCCTTTCCAGCGTTACAAAAAGAAGAAAAAGAATGAACGTCCGATCGCTAAGGCTCGAATCATGTAAGCGACAGAATAATACTCAGTTTTAAATGCATTCTTGACGTATAATGAAACCGGACCTTTATTGCTAAAATATTTCATAACATTGAAATCAAATAGATGTTTCAGGTGAGTAGCGATGGTTAAACTAATGACACGGTGTCATAAGAGAGAAGTGTGAAACATTCTTTTGATCTTGAGGGGTGATATAAAATTTTTAAAGGAATATCTCACTTATTTTTCCCTACTTTCCCCATTCATATTTTCCCTCCACTATCTTACAAACCTGATCCTTATTTATGAATTCATTTTCCTCATCACTTCGATCTCCGAGAAAATAATGTGTTTTGTAGCCTTATTTCAACCCTTAGGTTCCTTCCTGATGGCTGAAAAATTAAGGAAAATAGCAAAAAGACTTTTATGCTTAAATTTGTCCTTAAGGGAATTTGTGAAACTTATCCTGGAGAAACATTTGATGTTGGTAATTTAAGCAATAAGAACGAGGAAAAACAGCTAAAGGTTGATTTTAGTAATTAGGAATTTCTATTAGGCGACCATTCTCTCCAAAATGCCGAAGAATTATTCTAGGTCATCCACTTGAGATATATAATTCATAAATTTTAATTTTGAAGATAACTTATACCGTCCATTTACATGAAAACATTCATCCATTATATTCTAAAAACCACGGCAAACATATAGTGTGTGCCAAGTTGAAATGAATGATGTTCATTAAAAAATTCATGCATAGAAAAATACCTCTTTAATGATCATTTAAATTATGAGCTTTTGCTACAAACATTCTATGCACGTAGTTCCAATTGTACGGTTGAATATATATCATTAGTAAAACCACAAGGTAGATTTAATTAGCTTGCTGAAATTATTCAATTTTTAAACCAGTAGTTTCAGCTTCATTAGTCATCGACTATTTAGGTATAATCGCTTTCACTATTACGAAGTACTCTTGAGGGTTTACGTCACTGTCTTTGGAGTGGAATTACTGCTCTTTCATTGTGAATAAGATTCATGAACAGACATTAATCCGAAGATTGGTTTTCCAATGCTTTCTACTCTCCGCTATCATCTTTGCTAACTGTTTTATTGCTACTTCCCACATAATTTGATTCATACATTTCATCTTTGGCACTCCTTCAAAGTTCTTTTCATTTATTTTATTTGAAATAATTACTATCAAGAGGCAGTTGTGACGAAACATTTTTCTCATAAGTTTGTCCTTTCTCCTGTGGGGAGTGTTGTTTCTTAATGCATATATCTTCCCAACTCTTCGAGGGCCATCTTCGTTGGTGACTCATTCTGTTCATTGAGTTTCTTCTGTAGTATCACACTCCCATCACTTTCAATCTTTTCCGTCAGCAGTAATTATCGTCCAAAATCCACTGCCATTTATGAGTTTGATCCATTAATGTTTTTACCAAGTGCCTCCCAATTTACAAGCTTTTTTTCCTGGCTGTTGGGAGACTTTTTTGATCAAAGGGCTTCTTTGCTTGAACTATTTATTCTGCTCGCTATAATTTTCTGGCTTCATTTACGATTGGTGACCCTGCTTCCCAAATGGCAAAATTCTTCAAAATCAATTTTCTCTTCCGAAGCCACATGTAGACTCCGTATCCTAGATTTCATCAACAAACGGTATTTTTACCTCAGATCATTCTTTAAATTTTTTGTCTTCATAGTTTTCACCGTGCGATTTAGCATTCTCTTCAGACCTTTAGTCTCTTTATATAATCTGTAAAGGAGTCCAGTATAATTGAAATTTCATCAGCAAAGTGTGGAATACTCATCTATTCTCTATGAGCGAGTTTTCTGTTGAAGTTTTACTAGAATTCAGTCGTTTGTTTTAAAGAATAACCGGGGTGGTTAATAATTGCCTTGCTGTACTCCTTTCCTCACTTTTGCAGCCTCTACATGACCGCTGCAGTTAATTACCCCTGTTAAGTGTTCTTCGTAAAGCCTGCATACCACTACGGTTATTAATCATCAGTCCAATGCACTTAAATGTGTATAAGCAACCATTTTCTTCCTTTCATGATGTCAAATTCTTAATCTACATCGATACAGTGAATGTACTTTTTGGCTAATATTGAAGAACCCTCTTCAATAGTAATGGTATCAATGCTAAAAATGACCCTTATGCTCCATTACTTGTCCCGAAACCAAATTGGAATTGATCATGAAATTATTAGTAACTTCTGTTCCTTCCTACTGCAGGTGATATTTCCCAGAATTTCCATATATATGAAGTAATCATTCCACAGCCTTCAATCTATCGCCTCATTTTCTCTCAAGGTTAGGGATGTTTATGTTCTTTTTCGATCCCATTGCATTTTATCAGTGGTTTCAAGTCATTTTTACGCTTTACATAGTGCCCTCGCAACTGCATCCTTATTTAGCGAACAGAAAAACTCATTAATTTTGGGTCCTTTCTCCCTCTGAGCTCATTTGCTTTATAGAAAACTCTCTTTCTCCTTTAATTTATGATGCCTACGTTCATTTACGAGATTGAAATAAATGTTACTTAATTCTCCATTCTATTTTAATAGTGATGCATTTCACGTTCAAGCATTCTACTTTCATACTTGATGCCATTATTAAAGTTGGAAAATCGTGAGAAATATTTTAACAAGTAATTTGCATTCTCATCATGAGCAAATACTGTGAAGATAATTCGCCTACCATTGATTCTGACAATACCTGTCTTCTGGTGACCAAAATAGGCTACCAGTGAACACTTAACCTCTGAATATATTCAACAAGGACACATGGAAGTGAGAATTTTCCACGCTAAATAGGAGGTATTAACCTATTCGCTCAGCGACGCTCACAGCCACCCAAGAGTCCGAGTGATCAAGAAAACCATTCGCCGTTGAGCATGCCGGGCGGCCCAGGTCAGGTGAAGGAATTGAGAGAGTGGGTGAGAGAGAGAGAGAGGGAAGCGAGAAATCGTGGGTGGAGAGGTGGTATGGGATGCGACCCTTTTTGGATGAAGGTTTGATGTTGATGTTGGAATGGAGTGTTGGATGAGGGAGGGGTTGGAAGTTGGATGGAGAGAGAGGCTTTGGACGGAGAGAGAGGTGAGTTGCGTGAGGATAGGCTCGTTTTTCGGGAGGCGGGGAGGTTGAGGGTTTTAGAAGTGGTAGGGCGTCGGGGGGGGGATTATTAGGGCGGCCGGGGATTAAGTTTGGGTGAAGGGGGAGACGTTCTGGAGGGGGAGGAGAGGGGACTGAAGGGGGAGGAGGAGGGATGGCGCCGGGGCGGATACGGAGGTATGCCCGGAATGAGAGAGTGCGAGAGCGGGTTGGGAGGGCGGCGCGTCGCGAGGCCAAGGGTCGATCGGGCGGGTGGGGCCCCCGAAGCAAGGGGGGCGGGGCGGGCCCCCCCGGACCCGGGGAGGTAGAAAGGGGAGATGGCCCGGGCCGCCGCCTCGCTCCCCATTTTTGGAGCGCTGGATTAAAATCACGTAATCTGTGACTTGTTTCCATATTTGTGTCGTTCTGGAATGCTCATTCAAAAAAGATTTTAAGGCGGTGATTAAAGTGAGACGGCCTCGTTGTCGAGAGATCTGTTGTTCCGCGTTGTTGCCTCTCTCCGTGACGGCTTGTCCTTATGGCCAACAGTCAAGTCAGTTTTATGATGTAGCCATGGGAGTTGTTAATTGAATTTATATTGGTGGCTTCAAGGGCACCTACTACCAAACTTCCGACCCTAAAAAATAATGCTACGAGTAAAATGATATTATTATTATTATTACTTCAGTAATCGACGGTTAGAGTAGCTCCAAATGGTTTTCAGTAATAATCCTGTAGATTTTTACATCTGTCGATGCCATCCACTTGTAATATTTCTTTCTTCATCCCAGCGGATGTGTCTCCCTTCTTTATCACTTCTACATAACAGGGTCACAAACATGCAAGGTGTCTTTGCTCAGCATTATGGTTCGAGGAGAATTTGGAAATAGTAGCGATTTATCGCGTGTTCTCACAGCCTTTTAGAAGGATTAGGAATGAGCTCTAGGTTATTCCGAGTTCGTCTCCATAGGTCCATTTGCTCCCAGAATTTATTCCAAGAATGTATTCCAAGATTTCATTACTTATATAAATGGTAAAATAATTCAAGATGTGTCCCTAGATAAGCGGGAGTCATGTTTTCCCTGCTGACACTATAATGATTACTTTCATAGTACATAATTTTGACTCTGGGAAAATCTTTTTGCTCTTCACCATTTAATGAGATCTTATCTTTTCCATTATCTCGCATGCTGTATCTCGCATCCGTGTATAATAGTTGTTTAGATTCTGCTCACCTTTGGCATAAAATACGGTGTCATTCAAGAACCTCAAACACGATGAACACTCGAATAACCAAATAATGAACATAAATGAGAGAATCATACACCCCACTTGGAAATCAATCTACACCCTCCAAGGTTCGCATCAAAGGGAAGAAATTTATGTTCCCAAGTTTGGGTTCCTTTTTGATGAAGAGAGTTTTACTGTTTTGAGAGTATAAGTCCTGTGCTTGGATTAGCTCTGAGATGTAAAGGCATCCGGCGTAAAGTCACACCAGTTTTATTACCCTAAAGGCTTTGATATGGCCTCAAGTATCCCTCAAAAAGAGATAAGAGCGACAGGGAAAGATGGAAGAACTTACTGTGCTCACAGTCGAAGTCCAACAGCCAAATGTTAGTTCAAAAGGTATCTGAATGAATGCAACTCCATATATTGCATCTTATGTTATCCTCATTCCGACCATGTGAAGAAATGATTGAGGTGGTCGACCGTTTCCTCCAGCAAAGGTGTTTCTGAAGTGAAATCATCCTGTGCCACCTGGATATGTGCTGTAACTGTGCCACCTGGATCAGGCGCCTCCTCTGCAGTCACCCTACGGAGGTACGGATGCTAAGTGAAAAACATGTACCTCAGGCTCTAACCGATTGAGGTCTCATGCTTGTTGAAGCTTTGATTGGGGTCTGAATCCTTAGGTACACCATAACGATGGTGGCATTTTCACATTCAAAAAGCACATGATTCCTTGGCTATAAACTAGAGTTTATAGCCAAGGAATCATGTGCTTTTTGTGAAGTGAAATCATCTCCCTCATCACCCAAAGTTTTTCATCCTCATTTTTCTCTTCTTTAAACTAGCAGACTGTGGGAGGAGAACAGTGCTTGACTTCAAACGAAATTAGGTCGAAATACGTTTGGATGGATATTTGCGGGCAAAAAATTATTTCCAGAATTTTCGAACATGGGGCGAACCTGGATGTAGAGTGGTAAAGGTGGTGGGATGGGTTTAGAAGGGGCGGTTCGGGGGTACGAATTTGAATGGGAAGAAGAAGCAGCGGCGTGCTGGGAGGAGGGGGAGGGAGAGGAGGAGGAGCCAAGGGGAGTGTTGCGGACGGGGGGTGGAGGGTCTCCTGCGGGGGGACGGGGAGGGGGGGAAGCAGGGAGGAAGGTAGGCAGGGACTTTGCTGGATGAGCGGGAGTAGGGGGGATGATGATGATGGGGGAGGAAGCGCAAAGCGGAGGGGCGAGGTGGGGGTGGGAACGGAGGCCAACCCCTGAGAGCAAGTAATAAGAGGGGGTTAGGAATTAGGAGCGTAAAGTTTGACGAGGACGTGTAAGCCAGCGGAGTGTGGGGGTGCGGGGGGGGGGGGGTTGGTGTTGCGTCGAGGGGGCGAGGATGGGGAGATTTTAGGGTCTGGGAAGCGAGGGGGAGTAAGATAAGTAGGGGATGGGTGGGTGGAGCGCACCAGAGGCACCGTCTCTCTCAATAAATACCTCTGCCTTTGCGTAACCGTGAGCTCCGCAAGGATTTCCTTTTTCCTCCTATTGAAGTGGTCTAACTTTCAACTCTGCGTAAAATTTGGCGTTAAGAATTACGCGTGCCACATCAGTGTAGTGAATGTAAATGTGCACCTCAAGGTAGCAGGAGCGGTTATCGTGAATCGTTAAATGCATATTTTAATAACTTTTCAAGTAGGTAAAATGTGTTTTGATCTCATTTCACTGGAGTGCATACTTGTGTTTATACGGTGAAGATAACCATGCGTGTAGTTATTCAAATGATGCAACAATAATATTTGAAAATCGTATCTGTAAATACAGTAGTGTCATGACTTAGATTTGCAGCGCTGAATAACAATATTTAAGCAAAAATCATGTGTTAATACGTTTGGTTTATTCGGCATGATACCATGACCTTTTTTTTGGCAACAATATGAAACTAATTATTTTGCGTTGATGACGAATATAGAATCAAATTTTTTCGATATAATGTCATGTGCCAAAAGGCTACGTGTTAAAATTAGCTTAAATTTCCAAGAAACAGAATCAGTAACATGCAAATGTTTTCTCTAATATCTATACATATTACTGATAAATACTCGTAAGCAACATTTCTCGGAAATCTGTACATCGAAACATAATCGCTCCAACTACCTTTAACACGTTTCAATTGCTGCGCATATTTCAGTTACCTATTTCTATGAATACCCAAAGGGCGGCTTATTAAAAAATGCTTTACGGAGTATGACGACTAAATGTTTATGGTTACAAAATATCTCTCAGCAGTCCTTAAAGGCCGACTTGTTACAAACATAGTGTTGAGCTGATGCAATGTAAATTGGAATATGCGTGATGACTCAGTATCTTTAAGCCGAGCTACGCCCATTTGGAAACTCGCAAACTGAGTTACAAGCTGCTAAGAAAAAGTGGGTGGGATTCACTTAAAGGTTTAAGTTTGCGCCAAATTGAATTGCACGCCTCGGCTGTCAACATGGGACGCGTAAACTAATAATTCCACGGGTTTTGTCCATTGATCTACTAATTCTTGTAATCGATTTCACTCAACTTACTTCATTATAATTCTCATCGGTGCTCGGTCTCAGTAAACTTTTCATGTTTAGAAAAGGTTTGAATACATGTTTCGCTAAGTTACTTATCACTAAATCAGGTTTCATTGACAGAATAGCTCTAATTTGAAATCTATAATGCCTTAGTAGAAAGTTAATAGAGTTAGAGTTTTAGCCTCTAAATTTCATTTTTCACGTTCCTATTACTCCTATGAATAATTGATTAGTAATACGGCCTCTGGAGCTGAAATTCAGTGTAAGCTAGAAGAGAGGGAGAGATAATATTGGTTTATAATGGGTACAATGAAAAAAACTCAATCTTAAATGAAAATGGTTGCACAAGATTATATTTTCTGATAAAATTACATTAAGAACTGCTTGCAATAAATTACTATATACAGAATAATCATGAATATCCCTCCAAATACCTTTCTTAGAAGTGTTACTTTTAAATCTCTTCAACTTCAAAATAGTGACATGAATTGACATCAGGGAATGGTAATTGATTAAAATCTGAGATGTTTGAGGATGCTTTAGAGATATGTTATCGGTTAGCATACGAATAAAAGTTTTCTAGTCAAGTGAGCCTGGTGATATGTTTTTACTAGGACTCATTGTGCTTCAACTCTCAGCCATAGGAAGGCATGTATTACATGTTATGCGGAATTGACCGAATTACGGAGTTGACCTTTAGAATATCCATTGTTGTAACCCCACTCAGCTACATTTTTCCTACAATATGCGATTAGATCTTTGATAGCCCTCAAGTTCCCAAAACACCTGATGACTCACTTGTCACTGGCAAATTCTAGGGCCTGGCCACTATTCTGAGCTCATCATCCTCACCCAAAGCGGGACTAAAAAGTAAAACCATTTGAACAGCGGACATGTGCTCGTTTCACCTTTGAGGGTTTTATAGGTTTTTATACGTAACAATTGCTTTGTTTACTGTCATCATTGACGGAAAAAACTAATTCTATCATTAGCAATTAAAAAACTACGTGCAAATATTGCATTCTCAATTGTAAATTATTAATTAATAGGATAAGATGATAAAAACGTTTCGTTAAGTTTTCTGTCGCTCACCAATTTAAAAACCCTAATATTGAAATAGATAAGGCCAATAATGTTCATTTCTGCTTCTTTCAGGTGTTGCTCTTGTTGTGGCACTCTTCATGGTTTACGTCCGGTCAGTTGCGTGCCGGCTTTCTCTAGCACAGACTGGATTACCTCAGTAATGAGGGTTGATATAAGGTCATTTGTATTCATGCGTTGGTGACTGATGATACTCCATGATACTCATTTATGTTTACATAACAAATCGATGAAAAAATGTTCATAAAGGTGGATAAGGGTCCTTTGAGCGTCCGTTTAGGCATCCGGCATTTGCCATTCTGGATAACCGATAAAGGCACCTCTTCTATTCCAATATCCAATATGTAACTCGTCGCTCGTTCGACCGGAGTTTACGAATTTCCGATAAAAGCGTTCAGCTTGCATCGTTTTCATTCACATTCCATGCCAATGGGAACAATATTTAGCTATTTCATCGTCGTTTTTTTCGGTGGATGATTCGAATTATTTGGCGGGGAAAAATTGTGGAAGCTTAATCATATCGGAGACAGTATGCACTCAATATATCTTTATCTCTTGGCCATAGGATTTAAATTCATTTTCTTGATCACGTGAACGACTCGATTTTTCATTTATGATGAATTCCATCCGTCGTTGCCGCAATTACGTTCATGAAATAGGTGAGAGCACTGCTCAATTGTTCCGATAGAAAGGATTTATTCTCACCTTAATTATCAAATGTTGGCGCGTGGGTATCCAACTGCATGTGGCCTTCGCGTCGAAGCACAAGCCTTTGGGTTCCTGGTGAGAAGATGAGGGGTTGAATCAGGAGAGGCGGTTGGAAGGAAGAAAGTATGAAAGATGGCGGAGTGACAGCGTAAGATTAAGTCATGTTTCCGCGCGCGGGAGCGATGGGAAGGGGGTATGAGAGGGATGAAGTGAGAAAACAAAAGACTGAGGCTTTAAGAGATAAGAAAGAAGAGGACTTATCAGCCAAAGTGCGGATACCAAAGGACTTCCTCCTCTGTTACCTTAATAGAGATGAGCGTAACAACTGTCAGTGAAGAGTTCCCTTCCAGGGTGTAAACAAAAATTCTACTTTATCTCTCGCTCATCTCTTGCACCAGTTTAATTGCTTAAAGCCGGAATAAATTACTTAAAATGCCCATTTTCTGCATGACCTGGATTTAAACTGGCGATTATGAGGTTACGTATGTGCCATCAAGCACTTTACAAGCTTGCTACGTGGGTGAATACAAGCCAAGTCTCCAGTAGCTCTTAAGCTATCTCTTATCTCTTAACCTATGGCACGCAACTCTCATTAAGGCTGTCAAAGGAATGCATTAGGCGCCGACATGAGTGACTTTTTGGCGTCCTTGTTACGTTGTGGCAACCCTAAGGATGAAATTTAACTAGGAAACAAAATGTTAAATGTCCTTCATTCACAACATTAAAATGCATCCAGAATGATGATGAGAATTGTAAAAATCGCATTGAGGTGTATGAAGTTATAAACCAAAAGTTTAAAATATCTTCATTTCTTCATACTTCGCTATCTCCATTACGTGAAAATTAGGATAGAGGTTAGAGTGGTAACACTACGAAAATGGTGAAATGTGACAATTCCGCTATTGTAGATAGGCATGCCCTATTCACTCCATTATATCAGGCAATTCGATTTTTTTGAACCCTAAAACATTCGTGGGTTTAAACTTATATCTTATATGACCTTAATGCAATCCATGACATTATTCCTTCTCATTATTGTACATTAAAATGTTTCACCCTAACGCTCCACTTACCATTAAATTTATTTGGATTTAATTTTGGCATTTTTATTTAAAAAATTATAATAACCCCCCAGGAAATATTGAAATCATAGAACTAGTCGTATTTGCGATATCGCATTATATTCATTGTTTTCCTCTATTTTGGTTCCTCCGAAAATTATCTCGTAAATAATTCCCAAGTGAATGTTTAATCTAGCCACGTTCTTAAGCAGAGCCGCCGCCCTAGTTACGTGCCACTAAATGATTAGAGGTGAACGGACTGAGAATTCGAAAGCCTTGATTTGAAGACGATTGAGTTCTCTCCGAAGTAGTCTTCGACGGATGATCGTAGATTTCAAAGATATGTGACCATTTGATTTCCGTTCATAATTGGGAAGAAGGCGCCGGAATGATGAGGATTTCGAAACATCGAACCTCAATTGGAACGATTGGTTTCCACGTGGCCAACATTAAATACGTCAGAGAAGGCGGGAAAACATACAGACGCCACAGCCAATCAGGTGGCACCTGACCCGGGAGGAGGAGTATATATACCGGCCAAAATTGAGGAAACGGACTAGTAGTAGACTAATATATGTCTCTGGTAATAATAAATATATAACGTCACTGGGGAGGTGGGGGTAATAAATAAATATGGGTATCACTGGGGAGGCGGGGGGGAGTCACTTGGGGCGAGGGTTGCTGGGGGGGCCATTGTGGAGGACGCCGACTCTTCCTTCCTCTTTCTCTTCTTTCTCGGTTTCTTGGGGCGTAGAGGAAAACCTGGGGACTGGCGCGGGTGCGGGAACCGTTGGCCTGATGGTATTAGGCGGCAGCGTGACTTCCGGGTGGTAGAGATGTAGATGGACCATGATGAATCTTGGAGTGGCGTACAGCTTTTTCTTTGGCTTTCTGGTCCAAACCAAAGTGGCACACTTCGTTAAAAACTGCTACGAGTGAACATACAGTGTTTCGCAACTTAAAGAGGAATTAAGGTGGGAGCCCCTAGAGATTCGGAGGCTACACGCTAAGCTTAGCTTGGGCGAGAAATTCAGAATTAGCGTGTTTCAGAGCGACACAAAGAATATCATATTCACGCCACACCAATATACATTGATCTGACAGAAGCGATAAAATAAGAGAGATACATTGCCAAACAGATAGGAACAAAAACTCGTTCTTTCCGCGCACAATAAGAGACCATAATAAAAACTGAGCTCCACTCGACTGAAATACTGAGATACACTCTCATAATACACGCCTCCATTTCACCTCCCAAAACTTTATCTTCTACATCTTTACACGGCTGGTGTCCCAACACCTCCCGCCACACGCCCATGCGACGGCTCGCAGGGTAGCATGTAGGTGTAGAAATTACTCGTCTTGCCAAGAAAGTCCTGAGATCCTGGTGGAGCATTGGCTTGTAATGATTTTTTGCTGTAAATGTTTTCTGTATGTTCTTTGTTTAGGCGTCATTGGTGACAGTGTTTGTCATCGCAATGTTTTTTTTAAACAGCAAGAGTATAGTCGTCTTTTTAAAGGACATAGCGTGCCTTTAGTCGTATTATTTCAGCGTTAGTGTTCTGCTTAAGTTTTAGCGCACGGTGATCAGGACGTGTGGAATTTGAGACTAAGTAAACCTGATTTTAATTGCCCCCCATTGAGTTAATTGATCAATTTGAGTAAACTGCTTGCTAAACTTCCCTTTCACTCCCGAGATGAAATAACATCTGCACTGTATATGCATGTGGTTATCTCGCCGGAAGAGCAATGACAAACAGCATCCCTTATTACATGGAGCACGTTGCGAACTGTTTGACACAATTGTGCTCTAATTTCCGTTGTCCGGGGAATCAACACTATCGGTATGCCGCCGTGGCGTGTGCTCTTACAGCCATTCTCTGCCGTCATAATGCATTGGACTGAGCAGGCAAACCCTCGGCTCTCCAAACGGCACCGTTCAGTTGACCCAACCATAGCCGCCCTTCTTATTCCTTCAACATGGCCGATAACAGGGTTTTCAATGCACGGCGGCCGCTCGGGCCTTTTCACATTTCGAATTCCGTTTCAATGGGCCGGCCGGAGGGGTTAGTTTGCTGGCCGGGGGAGGAGGGTGTGCGGGTGACAAGGTGGTGTGCGGACTCCTCAAGGTGTTCCCCGTGACGGAATATGGTTGGAGAGAGGGATCAGGGAGGGAGGCGTGGGGGGTGAGGTAAACAGCGGGCGAGCACAACAGGATGGGCGCGCATCTACGTGTGGGTCACCGGAGCAACGATGGCCGACGCATAGGAAAGTGCATTGCGCCAGCTGAACCGCTCGGAGGAGAAAAAAAAGTTAAATTTTTGAGCATCAATTAGAAAAATTAAATGATGCGATTATTTGCACGCCATTAATCTTTATGAGAACGCCCAAATTACTTCCCACTCTGGAGCTGTACTTCGTCAATATATTTCTGGTAGGTGCCTCAAAGTCGTGAGTCGTTAAGTGCACATTTAAAAAACTTTTCAAATAAGTCGATAAAAATCCTTAGACCGCTTTCTACTTAAGTACATCGGTTTATTCGGGTTAAATCACCATGTATATGATGATATAAATTATGCAAAAGATATATTGAAATTTTTCGCCTTAATATGAGGATTGTTTCAAATTATATTTACACACAAAATAAAAGTATCAGGCTTGACGTGGTGGAAAGAATCGATCATACAAATGAGAGTGAGGTAATTTTCCACTTAGATACAATTTTATTTGCACTCATATAAATTGCCTTGGAGAGGTTAAATAAATTGTAAATCTTTTAGCTTATAAAATCTAGGAAGGTATATGTATCAGTAGGAACTTTTGAGCCCGCCTGTACCTTTGATAAATATTAAAAAACATTATCTACATCTACGTAATACCCTGCGAGCCACCACGAGGGTGTGTGGCAGGGGGTGAAGATCACCAAACATGCACTATTGCCATGTAAGTAGGATATATAATGTAGACATGCTAGAAAATAGGGTCATAGTTTATTAGTTACTACAGTAGATTATTAGTAATTGCAAGTAATTGCAGTAGTTATTACAATAGAATATTAGTTACTACGGTATAGTACAGGTTAAAATCTACATAATAAGGAAGGATTATTGGTAGTTATTACATGCATCATGCACTACAGACTATTCTAACTATGTTTCACCTACCTATCCCTTTTGCTACGTTGCCTATTGTTCTCTCTTATGGTACGCGGGAAAAATGACATTTTAAATCTATCGGTACGGCAATCTATCTCTCTAATTTTGTTAATATGGTCAAACCTAGCATAATACGCAGGGGTTCTTAATATATATCTAACGTCATCTGTGAATTATGAGTGACTTTAGAAGATACCCAGACGAGGAGCCGAATATGAAGACATCGGAACGCGACGAGCGTTGTAAATACTTTCGTGCAACAGATACAGGTTTCGAATTTGCCTCGCAAGTTCATATTTTCCCCATGGCATCGTGGTGACTTCTATAAACACGCCATCTGAAAAGATATTGTGTTTGACTTTTCAGGAGGACACTCATAAATGGAAAATGTCTACGTGAACGTCATTAAGTGGCTTATGCGTGATTCGGTGGCGATATTTTATCTCCTGACGTGCGCAGTGAGTCACCCGTGTCCTTAACTGTCTGTCTGTCTGCCAGCAAGCGGGCACTCACAAAGCTCATGACGTCTCAATGCACGCATTGAGGATGTTCTCGTAGGTGTCATACCGCACGTTCGATGAAACTGCCCCCCCCCCCCTCTGCAAAAGCGTAATTGGATACTAGAAACGCTGTCACCAGGATTCTTGCTTCGGTATGCATTTTCTTTCAGAATTTTATATCATATGTAGCAAGCTGGCAATTAGCTTCCCTATTGTCTCGGAGTAGGTAACGTTATCATATTAAGCTTTACCTTGATCGCTCCTTGGCGTACTTTTACGGATGCATCTCCCAAAGGTTTTGAATGGAAAATTATAGAATCACTGTCGTTGGAATACTAACACAAGTCCTTATCGTGTTTTGTCGGATTTCATTTATATGCTATTGATAATAATATTAGACTGAAGTTTCATCACCTTTTTATCACTTGGCGTGTTTGAAAAATTCACTCACTGCCGAACTCAGTCTCGAAAATATGGTTAACGCTCCGTGATATTATGGATCTCCTCATATAACATAAACTTTGCTTGAATTTGACCTAAGTTCCAGGTAATTATTCTCCATTTCCTGGACATCTTTAAATTACGATGTTTTAAGTCATGAATATTACGTCAACATCATAAGTTTGAATGAAAGTATCAACATAATAAGTTTAAATAAGCGTTATTTTTGTTTGAAATGCGGCTTTAACCGTCACCCAGGTTAAACCAAGCGACAGGAGACGGTGGATTTGATGAAGGCAGTTGGGCGATGGGGAGTTGGCCTGTGAGAAGGGGCGACAAGATACTGGCCCAGTGACCGACGAAAGGTGGGAAAGGACATGGATTAGCGAACTTCTTCAAAACTGAGGAGAGAATACTCGTGCGAAGAACGAGCTCGACCGATAGGCCCTCCCACCTCATTTCACGCGAGAGTCCGGAGGGCTCCCACTCTTCATAGGACGGAATTGCTTAAGCATCTATTAGTTATACAATATTTTCTGCCTTGACTTTGTTGAACTTTTCCATAAAGCTCAGGAATTAATAACACTTTAAGTTTTACGTCAAATGCTTTTGAAAGATCGGTTTTTTCGAATTGTCGACTTCATCAGGTTGATGATATGTTATTCGACGAAACCGGTCGTACAATAAATATTCCACGTAAAACTAAAGAAAGTTTTGTTAATTATTCATAAGTTATCACGAATAGTCCTTAAATTAGATATTTGGTGTCGTCTAGATTACTAATCAATATTTGACTACCCACTAAATATATTAATAATCCAGACACCACACCGTATGAACTATTTCAATTTCTCGTTTTTGTCAACTATGAATTAATTTCCTGTTTAACATTTCAGTTCAGGTACTTTTTTACTATAATAAAAGATAATTAGCTATTTTTTTAAATTAGCAATAATATTATAAGTCCTTAAATCCATTTTATCCTTATATCCATTACCCAGTGATGTAGTATAAGAACGTAACCTTAACATCACCATCCTTGATCGAATATTTTTCATCTAGTATAATTCTGAGAATGGGAGTTTGTAAATACTTTAATTGCCTAAAGATCTTAAAAACAGAAGTAGTCTACTAAGTTGTATCCGTTTAGATGGGATGACAATAATTAGAGTGAACATATAATCCATCGGAAGACAGATTTTGTTCGAAAAAGAGATAATTTCCACCTGAGGAAAGTTGATCAATCACTATAAAATACTCCATTATCCTGTCTGTCCATGATGCAGTGAAAAAGTTATGATAAAATCCTCGTCAGTGAATCATTCCTCGTGAAGATGTAATTGATCTCTGTAGTCAACTATACCAATTAAAAAAAGGTAATATTTGAAAGTTTTTTTCCCTATCATGTAAAATATTAGCATTGTGTGGAAAGAGTAACATTAGGTATGCCTCACGAATCGTTTACCTACAAGGACGACCTCGGTTTCCACGATAATTGCCATTTTCATGACCAAAATACGCTTGAGTGCTGAAATAATGTCGTCATAAAAATAATAGTTAGGAATACAAAGTACTCTCTCTTCTAAATAAAAATAAAATGTAGGTTAGATATTTTTCGTGTGCTTTGCGTTATTTTATTCAACTTTGTCCTTGAGCAAAAGCTAGATAGAAATAAAAACATACTCATGATAGGCTACCTCGGACGGCCTAGAATTTAAGTAATTGGTCTTGATGTATATAAAAGGAGTGTAATCTACTAAGTTGTATGCTAAGATGTCATGAAATCAGTGCCAAGGTCAAGGCATAATATGATGGACAAATTTATTTAAAATTCTCTTGGAAAAGAACAGTTCTGCCGGCTTCAAAGATAACAGCCGAGCGATATCTTTATTGGCTCAGCCGAACTACATGTGCAACCCTGCATCAATTCGTCGGATGTCAGAAACTGGGACGAGGCCCAAAGTTTTGCTCCCAAATTCCTGCGAGTCAAACACCGGGAGTGGCCGCAATTGGCTGTAGGCCTTCCTGAATTGAGACGAGTGGTCCCGTGCTGTGGCGTCCTCTCTGAGAGACCACTCCGGTCTTCATTCCATTCCGAAGGAAATACAAGCGGAGTGGCTTCTTCTGTGCGATGTGTATGAAATGGGCCCGCAATCATTCTCCTCATTCCGACGGCTGCTGTGGCTTCTGCCCTAAACCCCCCCATCCCCCCGCACCCCTCCTCTATCTCCACTCCCCATTGGGCCCGCTCCTCATTTCCTGTCCCTTTTCTTCCCGGCATCCTCTCTCTGCCAGTCCCACCAAAAGCGAAATCTGCCCCCCCTCCCCCTTCGCCCAACCTCCCACCCGTTTAATACACCACCGCCTTCTCACTCCATCGGCCTTTTTCCCACACACCCCGCCCTCTCCCCCTTCGAGCCACTGCGATGATGGAAATGAATGCAAAGTGTGGGGGGGGAGGAAGGGGGAGAGAGCGGGGGGAAGCGATCCTCATCCCAGCGGAGAAAGAAAAATACGAAGGTTTGACCTCCATCCACAACCGCTTACTCGCTCGCTCTATATGACCTTTTCAGAGGGCAGGGGCAGTTTTAGGTGTGCATTGGAGATTGAAAAAGTTCTGTCGTGCCGACCGAAAAAAAATTAACGCTGGTTTCTGGGCTAGGTTCTAATAACAAGGCATTTTGTCGCAAGTTTGCACCTTACACCCTCAACTTGGGGAGAGTGGTTTTAACAAGGTCGAATCTGATTGCAAGTTTTATTTTTTATCCATTGGTACGAGGGGGATTTATAATGTTACTTTCCGAGATACATTCGCCCGCAGCCACTCGGCTGTAGCGTACGCTCCCGCGCTCAGCCGGGTCAAAGGTTGAAAGTATACACTGTGATAATCGGCGTTGAAGAGCAGAAGAGCTTTCCCCGGCGCGGCAAAGTTGTCCTTTGGAGGGAAATGTTGCATTCATTACCACCAGGTCCCCACCGTTGAGAAAATATTCATGCAGTGAGAGTTCATGAATGTTAAGCTGCTTTCAAACCCCCGCATGTGCGGTTTGATTCAATCATTCCCGACCTTCGCTCATCAATTATACGCTTTGAATTAATGAGTTGTTTCAATCTTGCTTTTTTACTTATCGTAATTCTCAAATTTTCTCAACGCAGGAAGCATCTCATTTCAATGTAATTGACAAATCATCAGTTAATTTAAGCAACAATTATTGCCGCAAATGGTGATTAATCACGAAGTGCGATCATCAGAAAGAATGAAAGCTTTTGATCACTAACATTTCTCAGATTGTATCAATCGATATTGAGTTTATTTTTATAATGGGCTATGTTCACCCATATTATTTTAAAATTAGCGTTTGACCCATTCACGGTTCTTATATTTCGGAAATCCGAATTTTTTGGGACATCCCCTAAATTTGTGCCACAGGGTTGTAAAATGAAATATGCAAACTACTATATAAATTGCATCAGGGGAAGACGTGCCGCTTCGCGCCTGAAATTTTGAAATTTCGGCCTTTTTTCGCGTTTTCCGGCCATTCCTGACGATTACGGGGCATTCAGAGTTTTTAATTTCTTCCCTGCTATAAAAAAACACCCATCATATATTTGAAATGTTTAATCTCGAATTTTTTCAATGTGTGCCCAATAGTTTCCACGATATGGCCCAAAGAGTGAGCGCTTGCCACCCAAGTCGCCGGGAGCGCCCTCTCGTATCCACCTTGGAATATACTAAGTCCGCTGCCACGTATCGCGTAGTCTTCTCGTCTTTTAGCTACACTGAACATTTAAATAACTTGGTAGAAACTACTGATATAATTTAATTTTGTTTGCCAGTTACGCTTTGATTGATATCCTCGAAACTCCTCAGGATTCGCTGAAAATCAGTCTGGAAATTAACATTGGTAGCCAGACATGACTTTCAGCTTACATTATATTTATAATAATTGTGTTACATATTTCACGAAGCTGCTGCATCTTTTTTTTCCAGAAGTATCAACATCAGTCACTTGCATCCCAGTCTGTTACCGACCTTTTCACTCAAATCGGTCCGATAAAATCTTTGCCATTGTAGTACCGAGTCTTTTGAGGAAAAACTTTAAATGTAATGAAAAGGGAGACTTTAATTTTGCAACATAACGATTTATCTTCGTACTTTCATATCTTTTCGGAACTCATGCACTCTTTTCAGTTAATCACCATAATAATAAGTGGTGCCTTACTCCAAAACACTGACCTAAGTTTTTCTTCCCTATTAGAGCAGCTTGTATTGTAAGATACAACAATTTGATTTAAGATTATCTCAGTGACAATGTACGCTTTATAAACAGCTGGTCTTTCTGTATAAATTTGAATTTCTCTGAATTAAATTCTCATCCAGGGGACCAACGGCCTTTCGACGCCCTTTTACTAGCCTCCATTTAGGGGCACTAAAATTATAAATTAGTCCCTATTAGCTTTACGTTGCGAATTTATAGTTTCATCCTATGTAGTTGCGGGCAAGATCTTATAAAAAGGAAACATTTTTAGACAGAATAAAATTTCCACTTTGCAGAGATTTGTGCCTTGGAGAGGAGTAATAAACTGCCGTGAGGAGGATCCAAGTATTTTATAGTAAGTACAAGGAATTCATAATCGTCTTATAAAGGAAAACAACATGGTAACTGAATTTTAAGTGCTATAAATCATAAAGTAGAATATCTCCATCGCACCAAGTCATTCTTTACCAGACAAACACAGTGACATAGGTAGTTTTGAAAATTTCTCTTTAAATTTGAGGCTATGCATCCTAAAGCCTGTGGAGGACAGATAGATTTTAGACCGTAAGTTCTCTAAAATTCAGGGAGCTGTAAACGCAATTCTGACGCAAAGCTGACAAGAAACCTGAGAGACAAAATTTATCTTTTTCATCCAATAATTAAAAATTCCATTCAACATTTTCCGTGCAAGTTATTTTAAACAGTAATAGAAGAAACACGTGCGATAAATCAATGCAAATATTTTATTATTGGAGTGAATGGTAGCAAAGTTATGTGGACCGCGTGTTTTTTAAACTTAATGGAATAGCTTTCCATCGGCTGTAATATTAAAGAACGGAATTATGTAGAAAGGCTTCTCGGGATTCTTGAAATGTTTCATGACGGAATTATGACTTATTTACGATACGAAAAGTTTGTGACATTGTTGCACCATGTCGAAATATATCATAATGCTTCCCGTGGACGATATCAAATCGGAAAACCATTTGTCAAAAGGGCAGCGGTGTGGGGGATGAAAGAGGGTTAATAAATATTATTGGGCGGTGGAAAAAATTAAGTGCTGGGTAGGAGTCGTCCCAACTGCAAACTGGCGTAGACTTTTTTCTTTCCCCCACCGACTGGTTCAGGGTGAGAGTTAGGAGTTGGGATCGGGCAGCTGGGGTGAATGGGTCGGGTGCGATCGAAGGGATGAAGGGGGACTGTGCAGGAAGTCGGAGGAATGCCGAGGGGAAAGGCGGAGTGGAGGGATGGAGGAGAAGGCGAGCGAGGAGGAGGGAGCTTACTAGTAGGTGAACTGGCTCACGGAGATCTGTTGTACCCGGTTCCTCGATCTAGAATACAAATATTCTCCAATCAGCTAATACGCTAGTTTCTTGTGTCTCACGAGGCGATGAGTTCCTTTTTGGTTTTCTTACGAAGGCGCCTTTACTCATGGATGTGGACTTCAATAGAAGAGGTGGGTGTGGCGAAATAGTATCAAATCGTATCGCTACCTGCATTGCATTGTCCTCCGTACACATTACTTCCTGTTTTTCCCAAATAAGTGGATGTCGGAAGTAAGGAACTGAGTTATTTCGAAAATAGCTTATATTTGACATTTACATTGTTCCTATACCGCCCCATACCGGTAATCGTGGGCTTTATAAATTTGTATTAATTACATGAATGGTACATTATTACAGCGTATCATTTATGAGAATTATGATGATAGTTATTATCATTTAACGATATAAAAGTCAAAAAGATAAACTTTGTGTTCTTTAGCAGTTATAAAACATTACCAAGCACAATTAAATATTAACATATGCAACGGTGAGTCCTCCTCCTACTAACTTATTCGTTGTTTATATTTTTAATTTTCGTTCCCAGTCACGGGACCAAGATTTCAGCGGATGAGATGACATTTTATCACACAATCGATAGGCTACTTGCAGGAAAAATAGAAGTCAAAGTATTTTCCTTACAAATGCAAACCGCGGTCGATTACTACTAATATCGACACCTACGGCCATGGAAGACTATGCTTCCTCATCGAAGTTTCGCTTACTAGCAATTTTCGAGGCTACTGCCACCGAATTAACTTCCATGTGTAAAGGCGCTTGTGGCTCGTAGGCGGCTATATAGATCATTGGTGAGGATTAAGTAGGATCGGTAGTAGGGATTAAGTAGTAATATTGGCCTGCTTTATATCATCGTTGGCTGTGGTTTTGCCTTCATGAACGTTTGGGTTAGCTGAATGTACATGATGTAATATTTGTAAACCAGCTCGTTGTCTGTTTCTTATGAAATAATGTCCGATAGTAATATTAGACCTTTAGCCTTCAGCGTGTATTGAAACCAATAAAAAATCCATACAAATATTCAAGAATATTAAAGTAAAATGGATCAATAAGCCGTTGAGGCAAATGTATCTCAGTATTTACTTGCGACATATTTGTTCTCATTTTCACTCAAATTATAAATAAGGACGTAAAGATAAAAGGCAATTAAAGCAAAAGTAATAGACGCGCGTCAGGATGAAACTTGCCCAGGTCCAATATAATGACATTACTCAGTAGTGCTGAAAATGATCTCCGTCCCATGTCTTTGTGCTTCCTACGTACTCGGAATTGACTGGAGCTTTTACCTGCTTACCGTCAGAGAGATATAAGGCGGCTTTAGTCCACCCTAAGGGGGAGATGCTACCAGAGAAGGATATTTTGGGATTCGGAATAGCGGGGGCGGAGCTATCCATATCCTTGAAGTTCCTTTTCTACGCCCGAGAATCCTTAACTTTTTTCATCATTTTTACCAATCGTGAGATACCCCACAGTCTTCCCTCACTCCTCGGGAATGCTTTCTTCTTCGATCTAAAAATAAAATTGAGCAATATCTTCGCGAACCTACGGCGAGTCATCCAACAACTTATCACATCTGTCGGCATGGGGCGTCTATTATTAATCACGATATATTGATAATAGTTTGAAAATGCCTCAAAAGAGAACTGATCTATTTTTACTGTGAACGGATTATCTATAGACTTTAACAGTGACTTGATGGTCTTTCAACCAGTGTATTTTACTGGTTAGAGAACTCTGCGAGAAATCGAGAGGTTTGTGTTTGCATCTTAGTCCATGAAATTTCTTTTTTTCACTCTGAATTCACATTATTGATTAATCAGTATTCATGTGATGGTGTTATTAGTTTAAACAATATACTCTAAATAATCAACACTCAATACTATAACAATTGTCTTCGATTTAAATGTTCTCACTGCGATTGTGGATTGGAAGTGCAAAAATCAACTGACGTTAGGTCAACAAGTCTTAAAATTACACACCAATTAAGTGTCTGGGGCCGATAAAAATTTTATGATTCTACGCCTGCAAAAGGAAGATCTTGTAGACCATACCGTTTCTGCGAAAGTCCAGGCGAAAAAGCACGAATCGTCTCGGCAAAAAAGAGAGCAAGTTCGCTGCTTCTATTTTAAATCCTCTCTGATTTCCTAAGCCTTCTTGCTCGTATATTTTCACCGTATGGGAAAATCGTGCAAATTTACTGAAAGGACTCAGTTTCTCCACTTCCAGCTCCACTCGCACTTTAGCACTCGCTGGAAGTGAGATATAGTCATATTGCTTTCGGGTTCGACGATGATGGGCGATAAGGTTTCTGGCAGCTGTTCAGTATTTCCGCCGAAGTGTGGCGGAGTACCGCGATCTCGCTGGGGGCAAGAAGACGGGGCCTCAAGGCAGTGACGCCTATTAATAGAAGGCCGAGAGTCTGGCTCAGCGGCTATAATGCATCTCCTCTGAGTTAGGAGTAGATGGGCATTCCCCAAGGTATTTAAGTCGGATGGGACACTTTTATCCGGCTACAGGAGCCATCTTGAGCGTCCATATTTTTCCTTGAAAATATTTTGATTTACATGATGCGTGATTTGTAAGCATTTAAGCATTCATCTGATTTCGGTCACTGACAATTGTGCGTAGGCGTAAAAATAGACGTATATTTCGATTGGCTCAACCATAGTCACTAAATTTTGTCCCGAGGGTAGCACTTCTGATCCAAATCCTCTCCTCTACCATGTGGGAAGGACCTCGGAGAGTAGTACATATTGCATCAAATCTTGGGTTCAGATCCTTAATTGAGCTAAAATGTAAGTCAAATGTCTAATACCATAACGGCCAATGAATTTTTCACCGTATTCATGTACTTACAGGAGGTATAAATGTATAGTATGTATCTATTGCGGTTAAGTTATTAGGGTATATATAATGGTTATGTATAAATTATATGAATTGGAAGGAAATCACATGAATTTGCTTCCCTTGAATCACTTATTTACCTTTCAATTATTTGGCTTGTTTAATACTTACAAAATCATCGTGATCTTTTTATTACTACAATTTATTATTCAATAAAGTATGCAAATTATTATTCAATTAATAAAACGTTAATCTTTAGGCACAACAGTAGAATTGATTTGCATGCTTTTTTATTATAACCGCTATTCCCTTATTCGCAACGCCTTATTCCCTTAATTGAATTTAACGTCGCAAATACGTTGTGAATCAATATCTCAATGACAGATATAACACTCGATGATAAACGGTGAATCAGAGGTGATAGCATATGCGGTGGAATTTCCAGCATTGCTCATCAGATGTGCAAGTGCTAAAGACACGCGGAAAACCTAAATTGCCGCGAAGGGGTTTCAAAAGAGCCTTGCGTTGAGCATCATAAAATACACGAAGGAGATCGATGCAATCACTGCAAACGCGTTGGCAATTTCTCAAGATGACGAGGTTAATGGAATATCATACACCATTCATCGACGTGCACTCTCCAATATTTTCCAATCTACCGAACAAGGAAAGTTACGACTGACCATTTGAGTGCCGGTTTGGAGTATCTTCTCAGTCACCGCTAATGCATAGATAAAAGTTAGGTGCCTACTACTTGGGCCTTTGGTTTTTAAGCAGCAAAAACCTATGAGCATGGAGACATGCTCCTTTTTTCATATTATAACTTGCTGGGGTAACAGTTTCATGTGAGTTGTAGGCTTTTGCGATAGAAGAGTATAACTTGGTGAAAGTGTTGCTCGTTGGTATCTCCTTAATATCCTATAATTAAGTCGGATCTTACATTTGCTTTTTTCCCCACAGTTGCCTGAAGGAGAGCTTTCCTTCCATAAGGTGATTTTTTTTTCTTCATTAAAAGTCACCTGTATAAGTGAGAGAAAGCTGTTTCCCCTCGTCGTAAAACGAGGTTGCGCTTGACACCGCGTTACGTACTTCGTGGGAATTTTGTTAGCTCAAGTTGTACAGTATGTAGAACTATTCCGGCTATTAGCGCACGAATGCATAGCAATCCATCGCAGTATTTTACTGGTTTCACTTCTATCGTAATTTAAATCCGTTCGCCATTTTCTTCTCTGCTGTTTTTGTTGACAAACTCATTTTTACGGTCATGTTAATGGTGCATTCTGTCCCGTCATGGCACTACTCCGATATTTAGTATATAGGCTTACAACAGCTGTTGGAATAGAGTATGCCAAAAAAGTTATTATAACTTTAAGGTATAATTCCCTTGATCCTATGTATTTCTTGGAGTACATGCTGTCATATTATCGCGTGGTCTTTTCAAGACGGTCACCGGCCTGCCATGATGGAAACACCGGTTTATGACCACCGAAATCTGTCATTGTCGGACTTGGCTCAAATTTAGAAGGTTTATCCGCTTATTTGTCCGTGTGCTTTTTGCTGTTGTATCGGACGTACTGTTTACTGGAAGTAGACATTATGTGGTCGTCGACGAACATCAAACTAAAATACCACTACTACATTATCAAGAAAAACACCCGTACTTGATTCATTTGTTTAGCGGCATTCATGAACACAAATTTACAGCTTCATCCTTAAGTTCACCCGTAAAACTGTTAAATATTCCCTTTCCGTCACATTGCCTCTAGTTGACTCACAGGACACTTTGTTAGTGTCAATGGCAGACGATGGTGATAATATAAGAAAGAAAATGAGACATAAGTTGTCGAGGAAAGAGGTTAATTGACTAGTTTTCCTCTCTCACGATCCATGAATGATGCAATGAAAACGTAAGTGCATTAAAACTTTGACGAGCTGGTATGACCTTGCCAGAGCCTTCGCTTTGATTTTTGCCGTCGCCAGCGCTCGCTACCAGCAAGGCCAGCGACATGCTGAAGTTAGCAGCCCCCCAGCGACTCCACAGCCCACTCACGGCAAGGCGGTTGAGAGTGATAGCAAAGGTGGTGGAAGAAGCGAAGAGAAGAAATCGTGGAGGGGAGGGTTTGCGGAGACGAGTGAGGCCGTGTTGATGATGGGTGCGAGAGGGGGCAGCGTGCAGTCATCGTGGTCTGAGGACCCATCCTCCGCGCCCTTCATCCAAAATGGAACACACGGAAGGAGTGTAAAAATTGTAAAAGGAGGCAACGCCGCACCTTCAAGCCGTCGCGGTAGACACCGCTTTTGGGTCATTTTTTTCAAAAGCGGACAAGAGCCGCGAGTTGAGGGGGACCCTAAGAATTGGCCGATTGGTGGTGGAATCCATTCTTGTGCTGCGTTTAGGGAGAGAGGCGGGTTAGCTTCAATGGTGGAAGAAAGAAAATGTGCTCCTTTCTCTTCCCTCCCAGGGATTTTGGCGAGTTGGATTTTTAAAGGAAGTCAAGGATGAGTATCGCCTCTAGGTGGAGTAGTTCATCTGGACCAAAGCATCATGACGTGGCACGTTATGGTACCTGCATCATCATTCCTCTGTAACATGACACTTCGGAACTGATTTCTCGGCTGCTATGAAAACAGTTGTAGCAAATGCTGTATTCTGATCGATCAGCCACTCATTGCACCGAGAAATCTGGGAATGGATTTAAGGTGGAAGAAGTGAACAACTGCCTGGAGATTATTGTTGCCGTGAAGATGACAGAATTTTATAGTGACGGAATTTTTTAGATTAAATTTTTAGCTGGTTACATGTTATACCTCATGATAAAAATCGACGTCGAGTTTGATAAACAGATGACCGCATTTACGACTTAAGAATAGCTGAGCTTAGTATTAGCCATGCAACTGCCGCGAGAAAATATTTTCCTTTATGGGCGAGTCGAATTGAAAAATCTCTGAGAACTGAGGCATTTATCGCAGCATTACGGCAGCAAGGTATAAAAACTTTGAACGGCTTTAAGATCATTACATTTCCTTTTGATTATAGAATTTAACGAGAGAGGAGTTAAACACTTACCTCATTTTATTTTTGGAGCTAAACCTAATGTTAACAAATCGGCGAAATATCACCTTAAATAGATCAGATGTACTGTCGGTAGGCGAGGTATTTTTTAGAGCTTAAAGATAAAATCATAAATTTATATTTTAATTCCATTACCACAGCAGATATTATTGTCAAAAAGCTTGATCTCTTTCAATCACCTCCACACTTTACCGCAATATGCAGGTATCTCTTAGAATTAGGACTACTAGCAATAATATCACTTATTGAAAAGACCACATGTTTAGCTAATGTGGAAATTTAAAAACTGAAAACGGAGTAAGATGTTCACGTTAACCAATCATTGCATCCCCGCAGACCTTCAGCGAATACCACAACGGTTTACCCTTTAATCCTCATTTACTGGGAGGCAGTTTTCCACGAATCGCTCAGTTGATTAGCATTAACTCGTTGTTTTTTGACAAAAAACAGCAGAAAATGCATTCAAATTATTTGGTTTTATCGTGCACTTGGAGATAGGTAATGTAATAGAGGTACCTATATTATAAATTTCGAAATAAAAGGTCGAATTCGGCACTGGCAAGGCAAACAAACAGTCACACTACATACTGGGAAATGACCAAGAAATGGAAGGTTATTCACAGGTCTACGAACTTTATACTTTAATCTGCACACTTAATCGTAATATTATGTACAAAGACCATGTTTGTCGGCCATATTCCTTTAACAAGAGATTTTTACAGTAGCTAATGTTGTAATGACTTTTATAGCTAATTTTTATATTAAGTCTAGTAGAATAAAAAAATAACAGGTGATAGAGTGCTGGCCCCAACTTTGAGGAAGCTCTCAATATCAATCTTCAAAAGAGGAAAATATGGGAAACATTGGTACACTTTCTCACTTTTATTTGTCAATCAACGTTGGTTTCGACATATTATGCCCTCAGTATGGCAAAATGCACCGAAGCAGTGGTCGGTTGATAAATAAAATTTTGTGGGAGAACCAGGGTTCTCCTCTTGAAAATTGAATAAATAAACGCTCCCGAAATATTACTCCCCAAAACACCTCCAATTAATGGTTCACGTTGAAATTATTGAGGGTTTATCCGTCGTATTTCTGAAGTTGTTTTTTTTTCTTGTATCAGGACTGACATCATTCAGGGAAAATAACAGTTCAACAATTCCCCTGCCTGAAAGCGGTTTTTAGCCGATTTAAAAATGGTAATTCTTCCGTCTGTCGACGCCGTGCAAACACGAATAGGTGTGTTTCGAAGTAATACGGAAGGGACTGGCAGAGGGGGTCCTGCTCAGGCATCCGCTACACCTGCGCGACCCCTCCAGTCTCAACCACAGAGGGCAAATGGAGAGGGTTCCCAGGCACCGAGGGGGTGGGGCCGCCGAAAGACACGGGTATGAAGATAGGGAGAGAAGGGAGGAAGGTGGAAGCCAGGCCTGCGAGTGGAGAGCCGGATGTCTGCACTGAGGGAAATGGAGAGGTCGCTTGAAATGTTGGCCAATATTTGACACTGCACCATGCATCGCCATCTACCTTCCCCTCGATTTACCTCGGCACATACGGGTTGACACTAATCTTTCAATTTCTAAATATTTTCCTTCGATAACTCACTTCAAATCACCATGCTCAAGCTTTTTGAAAAGTAATTTTTCATACATTTTTTTATCTTTTAAAATGATAATTTTACGTGTTCCCTATAAAAAAACAATGAAGTCTAGTATAATCAATATCTCCGAGTAACTAACATGTATTTCAAAATTTACTTACTTTAAATAATAAAAAGAGGGTATATAATCTACCTTTATATCCGCTAATTTGTTCACTTGTCCTTACTTTATGAAGGCAAGGAAGGGAAAACGGGGGGAAGCATTATGGCGGATATTTCAGTTGTCATGCAACGATACGACGACATCATGCCCTCTCAAACTACCTCAATGGATGTGTCTGCCTTGTGGGAACGAGATGAGGGGGGATCTTTAAGATGGGTATATTATTGTGCACGCACCGCTCATCTGGCGTTCAAAAAGAAACGCACCCAGAAGGACCCCCCCTCTCGTCTGGAGAGGAGGGAGGGAGGGGGGATTGAGGGGATGGGGGGGGGAAGGAGCGAACGAGTGAGGGAAACCAATAAGGGAGCGCGGTGGCTTGAAAGGGTGTAGGGTGGAAGAAGGGGGCTTACACGATGGGGGGGAGTGTGGAGAACTGTAGTGGAGTTTGTGAGAGAGCAAGAGGGAGAGAGGGCAGGTTGTGTATAACGAGGCAGAAGTAAGCATTACTCGGCTAAGAGAGTCAAAGGGTGGCTCAAGGGGCGTGTTTGCATACGGGAGACATGGAACTAATAAGAAAAGAAAATGGAGGTTAAGGAGTCCCCTCATACTTTTTGTCGTATCCTTTTTCTCTGTTTACTCGGTTAATCCAATGCTTTTCGTACCCACAGTCGAAACAAAGTTAAATCTCAAAGGGGTTATAAAATCCGTACCTTCGTTGTCGAGAGCTGAAAGCCAAAACTAAGCTCAATCGTCCAAAATAATTAAGATCGTACAACAAATACGTTAGGTAGGAGAGAAGCGATTAAAATCTCCGACCCGTCCTATAAACCCTTTCTACAGAGGTAGAATTTTTTTCCGAATATGTATCACAACGACCATCACCATTGTCATCTGCAGTCATTAACCCGAAAATATATTTGTTGCAGCGCATTACTATATCCTATTCTTTGCTGATGGCTTCATTCCTGCATGCATCCCCAGTTAATCATCCATTTTGGGAACTACTGAAGAAATACAATCCCCATTCTGCACTTCACTGCATTCACTGCACTTCACTGACTTCTACGTTTTAGCTTAACTTACCTTCAGCGATAAGGGGAACCAAGACTATGCACTTTAGGCGCAGTGGCGTTCGCTATGCGAAGAAATCGAACCTCCGCTTTTGTCTGCTGCATCCCAAAAATGTTTAAAAAGAAATTAATGAAAGCGATGGGCGATGTAAGTAGGAAAAGTCAGCTCTAGCGAGGTTTATTGAGAACTTTTTTGAGTGATGATTGATAAGTTCCAGAATTCGTTTCCAGCGTGAATATCCATAAGACCGAAGGTGCGATGTTGCCAAATGCAGCATGAAGATAAATATCGTGCGGTGCATTACACCAAATACACGAATAGGAGTCTTCCTATGCCCAAATATGATTTCAGAAGTAACATATTTAAACATAAGGCGTTAATGAAAGTGGTTTCCTAGAGGGCCGAGAGACGAATTCACGGAGCTAGTTTGGCAACAGTGCTATTCATGACGCCCACAGTTTCAATTAAATGTTGAACGCTCAATAGCGACCTGTCGTGGAATATCCTCTATCAGGTGGCAACCGTTGGCGCCAATGACTCCATCTCATCATTGCAGTCTTACTACCGATGATACTGTTTAGAGTGTGAATTTTATGTCTTCATGTTATCGATTGGATGAAGAATCGAGTTATATTTCCGGCATAAAGAATGTTTAACCTCCTCAGTCCCGAGACATATCCAGCATTATTTTTGGAAAATTCTTCATACTTACGTTTTGCGTTGTAAGCCATGTTTGCAAATCTCTGTGAATCAAGGTTTTTAATGATGCTGCCACTTATCAGCAAGCGCTGAACTAGTGGCGTTGCCAATATTTTGCGTTGCTGAGCGGAAAAAAATTCATACGTCTGGGTATTTCATACAATACGCCAGGACCGAGGAGGTTAATATCATATATGTCATCACTTCAAGCGTCCACATTAATTAACTTCAGATTTAAAAATAGAAAATGAATGGTGTAAATGATTAAATTGCCTATAAAAGTATGATTTTAATGGTGATGAAAATGCAAGTTACGTTAGTAACGAACCAGACTGACTATTAGACTATAGGGGAAGTCGCGCGAGTCGTGGAAGGAGTAGGGACTTGAAAAGGGGGCAAGGAGATAAGAACGAGACTGACCTAAGTCTTGTATCGTCTCACTGGAGCACTGTTTAACAACGCCCGCCCATTAAGTGCTCTCACGTTTACTCAAATTATCTCTGCATAGTTTTGAAAACGTTTGCAGGATTCAAGATTTTGAAATTTCCTTTTACTATCTCAAAATTCAATGATATCTTTCGGGTAATCGATGTTTTGTTATGAGATGAGACGTATCGAAAAATTAATATGATCAAATTGGAATAAAATCTTTGGAAGGTGAATTCAGTTGCAAATCCTTTAAGCTTGAGTAATTCCTTGGAAACAATGTCCCCTAGAATAATAAATGAGCTTAAATTTCCATACAATACTTTTCTGTATATAAGCAGCAATCTTTAATTGTGTACCCATAGTTAATTCATGCTAGTCACTCTTAGGATTGGTTTTATACATTCAGGTAAACGTTAACCACCACGTTAATAAGCCTCTACGATATCGTCGTGTTAACTGAAAATTCATGTCTAACTGTTCGTGTTTTATCCAATACTTTATGTGAAAGAGTAATGGAATGCACAGAATAACCACATCAATTATTATATGAAGACAATGCTGAACCTGAAACTATTGAACCAAGTCTTAGTCTCCGACTCATAGTCACGTTTCCGAATACGCTGAGTGCCATAACTTCCGAAAAGTGCGTAGGTAGCCTGTTAATATAATTTGAATCGAAGATCCACTTGTGAAGGCGGATCCAGACAACGCTGTACCGTTGTGAATTTCGTGTCCATGTTGACTTCCGCTAACTAGTCACGGAATGATTTCAAGTTGAAGTTCGGAGTAGAAGCGCGAGATGTCTAGTCTACCAACGCAAAACATTGCTGGAGGCAAATAGGATAATTGCTCTGATTGAATGCAAGGAGATGAGGAAGGAATAAAGTTAAGGTTAAGGATGCGGGGAGAGGCGAGAGAGAGAGAGAGTGGGAGTGTGAGAGAGGGGAAATCGGAGAGTGGAGGGGGGAGGAGGGTGGGGGCGGGTGGGGAAGGCAGATAATAGATGGGAGTGGGAAGGGAGCGGATGCGAGGAGGATATTTTACGGGAGCTGGCTATGGCGACGCATTAAATTGATGGAATTTGGCCTCGATATTAAGAGCAAAGTGTCACCATTCCAATGATATCTAAATGCCAGCCAATTATAAAACTACTTTTCGAGACATTGACAAAAAATTGGAGCAGTTTTCTTTTGGTATTGACATGTGCTCTTGAGAGACATAATTTAAACAAATGAAGGATTTAGCACTTGAATCTAATGATAACATATTTATAGAAAGTAAAAAATTACACTTAAAATGTAATAATATAAAAGACAATATAGATTGTACTCATAGGTGTGTAACATTGAATCAGAAATGTAGTAGTTTGTATTCTCTTATTTATTTTTAAGGATAAATTGCATTGCCCACTGTTTTAATTTCTATAGGACTATGAAAACCCTTTGAGTGTGAATACGATCATGACATTTGGCGGGAAACAGACATTTAGCCAAATAAATAGCTAATATACTCCATTTAAAGCCTCAAATATGTACATCTTACTGATTACAGAGAACTAAAACAAAGCTTTTGTAAAATTAATTATACTATATTTACTTCAGGATTTCTAAAAATGTTTACAAATCACAATACAATTCGTACATGGTCTCTATTATGACAAGAGAAAAATCTTTCTCCACTAAAGTCGAAACTGGAACTGGTTCAACTCTTGAAGTTACTGGTACTACAGGCTAAAGTCTTATTTCAGTCCGAAAACCCAGTATTGGGTCATTCCTCCTTCCATTACGAGGGTTTAAAAGAAAACTATCCTATTTCCCTCGCAGATAATATCAGGTCTTGTATGTTTAGAGAGACAAATGAAATCTTTGGCCATCTGTGTCGGATAGGTGGCTAGGTGGATAAGGGAATGGATTTTTGGGTAAAGAAGGAAGGTGGATGGGTACCCGGTGGTGACACTATACAGATTTTTAGGAAAGATGCCTAGGTATTCTCAGTTTAACGTCCAATATGATGGATTAATTACTTCACTTGAAGTGCTCTCCGCACGCTCTCTTTCTCTTTCTCTTACGACTCGGGAAAAATCTCACTTAAACTAACTCAAAGGGTGTCTTAGTGTCGGTGATTTGGCTGTGGTCTGCAGTGGAACGTGGAAAGTAGGACTTTTTTATCGTCCGTTTGGAAGAGTATCCTTTGCAATTGTCGCTTCTCTCTATTCTAAAAATATGTTTTACGAGTTTAAAGTAATATCTTCCGTGCCAAACTGAAACTCGGCTAATCAAAATATTTCAACTAATCTTAGCGTACCGTGTGGTTTTTGAGTATCTAGGGGCTCCTAAAATAACCTTTCCACTGGTGTACTTTTCTCGTATAGATTCTCAGAGTTCATTTTAATTTGGATAAAAGTGTCTTTTGGATTTACTGCGTTATAATTACTATTTCAGCGACTGTTTTGCCTGGCTACTCTACCGGCTTCGTCAGGCTTTCTGAGACAACAATCCTAAATAAATAAATAAACGAACTTCGGCGGTAATTTAGTAACATTTTCTTATACGTGAATTTTGCAAAAGTCTTTTCCACGTATAAGGGAGTTTGTAGTCATCCCTTCTGTTTAAATAGTTTAGTCCGCGGGTCATCAGGGAAACCATTGAAATAGAAAAAAGACCAAACAACATTAACAGAGAGGATAGCTACAAACTCCCTTATACGTGGAAAAGACTTGCGAAATTCAAGTATAAGACATTCTCTTACAATATAACCACCGAAGTTTGTTTATTTATTTATTTAGGCTTGCTGTCTCAAAAAGCTGTACGAAGGCGGCAGAATTGCCAGGAAAAATTGTTGCTGAAATAGCAATTAATAACGCAGCCAATCCAAAATACACTTTTATCCAAATTTCCATTGGTGTGTTACGCTGTCTGTTCTCTGACTGCAGTTAAAAAGAAGCTTGACGATTTTCTCAGTATTTTATTTATTTTGCGAATGAAAACTTTTCTTCTTGTGGTCTGAGGATCAGTTCGTGGTATATTCGAGATGTTGCCTGAACAGAGCATCTCTCGTTCATTTTACCATCCAATTATTTGCTTCATCATGACTATCACTGGAAAAGTGAAAAAAGGGGAATTACGAGGAAGGAGAGAGTGAGTGAAGGCAAGAGATTATCAGAAGGAGAGGAGACGGGAGAAAGGGAAGTGGGAGGATATGTAAGGGGGTTGATATGGGGGAGAGGTGAGAGTGAGTTCTTCATCTAAATCTACGAAGTACCTTGCAAGCCACTTGGTTATGTGTCACTGGGCGATTCCACACCAGGCTTACAACACTCGTCCCAGTTCAAATCAGAACTTCACACGCTTCCCCGATCGCCAGGTGTAGACATCAGGAGAAAGCAATCAGGAGAACAATTGACAGTCGAACCAGAAACTAGGAGTGTGTTACGTTGACGAATATACTAACATAGAGTTAATAATGAGGATGTATCATTAAACACGAGCATGAAATCTATCAGTGCGTCTAAGATCATAGCGCATTTGATAGAAATGCAGCTTATTGAACATTTCCTAACATTTGTAAACATTTCCAATGCCGTTTGGGGTAGAGAATCACGTGAACAAAGAATCCATGATGGTGGATTAGTTTTAATCATACGATCTTGAAACAGTTGCTTGATTCTCATTTCTTTTCAAGCCGAATCAGAATTTTTTGAACTGCGTTATTATGTTGGACGGACTCTTGTGAGGGTGGGAGTTTCAAAGAAAGTGGTGAGGTTGGGCTCGCTCGTGTGCGCTCTTGCTTTGCGAGGGAAGAGATGAAGGGATAGAAGGGTTTTCATACGGTCTCCCCCTTTTTGTGCAAGAAGTGAGGAAGAGAAGAGGGGAAAAAATGAAAAGAAAACGGAAGGGGATGGCGTAAGGGTGGGGGGGAAGTTACAAGCTGCCTGCCGCCCGCCCCTCTTTATATATCCTCCTCCTCCACCCATCCTCCGCTCCTTCACCCCCCGCCCCGCCCGCCCGCTTGTGACTGATCAAGAAGACTCCCCGACGATGTGGCCGTGGGGCGGCAGACTACGACGGACCAGATTGTGTGAGCGCGAGGGATGATGGGACGGGAGGAGGGGAGGGAGGAAAGGAGAGTGAGTGCATGGCATGCAGCAGCGGAGTGTGCTGCCTGCACCTCCCTTTCAGCCGCTCCCGCCCTCCCTCATCCCCCTTACGGGGATTCGCGTACGTGACTTGGGGAAGGGCGATGGGGTGGGGGGGGCGTGTAGGGGCTTGAGAGGGAGGGGGAGCGAAAGGGTCTGATGGCGGGGAGGAGGGAGAGTGAGGGAAGCCAAATGGGAGTGGGAGGGTATCTGAAACGGTAGCGGACGATACTCGTACATTTTTATTCAAACGTCGATACAGCTACCGCTACTGAAAGTGAAATATCGTTACTACCGCCGACCCTGATAGCTTTCGATTGAGGGACATTTCTGATTGGAATTTTTTTTCTAAAGGGTTGCTATTTATTTATTCTAATGAAATCCCTCATACTTCAATGCAAATGGCTATCCAAATGAAAGCCTGAACTTGTTAACTTGGCTTTAAAAAAATGCTATGAAGGGTTGATTAACACATGAAAGTCGGGAAATATTGCTCACCAAACTTGATTTCCGAGATATTATTTCCATTTTTTTTTGGCCAAATATCGTGAGTAGCTAGCAAGTGTTTAGAAAGCCTCAGGTAATTCCATTTTACTTTGTAGGAATCTGGATGTATTACTAGGGACTGTAGACTGTTGACCAGAGGTGCAATACGAGGATCGTTGGTCCTCGTATTGATCGTTGATCCACCGCAATACGGAGATGTTGATCAGAGGTGCAATACATGATGATGCCGCACAGCGACGAAACCTAGGTCGTTAAAATAAAATGCATGTAGAAATTACAAAGTGTTTCAGTATATAACTTAGGTTTTTATATTTAAATACATGATATTGATCTCAGCTCAGAAGAAAACTTATTACCACTTTTTTCAGTCAGTATAAACTTACCTTATGCTGGTCTTTCAGTGCGGCTAGTTTAAATGGAAAAAAGAAATAGTTTCAAATGGATTGATATGTTATTGTTAGCGAGAATCGAAAAGAAGTATCCTTCATACAGCACTGAGCTCTTCATACAGCGTTGATTACATCTGCCCTTGTAATTACATTTTACCGTGCCGTTGAACCGTGTACTCAGAGTGAAAGGGTTTTGGATACTCTTGAGAATTTTCGTTCCAATCTGTTTTAGAGGAGAAAATTGGATGCTATCGTAGGTATGCCAAACAGCAATTATAAACCGCTTCTATATCACTGTCATTAATGTTTTACAGGGGTCAAACTAGCTATAGAATTATATTTTACATTTTTTAATCCAAGTAATGCTTATTGTAAAGATCCTCGGTGATCATCGCCGGTAGCACACAGCTGATAAATCAAGATAACATTATCACAAAATGAAAGATACCGATTAAAATTCCACACAGTTTTATTATATCCACCTAGGTTTAGATATACGTATGCCATTATGATACAATATTATCAATACCTCATTTTTACTGGGCATCGCCTAATACGTTATACTCTATTGCTGATGATGCCTGGTTTTTGAGTAAGATATTCGCCGGGTAGCGAAGAATTGCTTGCACGCTGTCCTCACTGTGTGATTCTTATACGGACATAGGATGCGGGTCTGTGAGGCGATGCTATTAGCAGGTGGGGGTATGGTGGGACTTCATTTGAAAATCGGGGAGAGAGATAAAGTTAGCTACCCAACCCGGCCTTCCTCCTTTCCCCATCGGACGGCTGTTAGGGAAGAGACGGGATGGGGATAGGGGAACGTTGGGAGGGGAGGGAAGAAGCGGGAAGAACGGGAGGGAGTCGCCGGTTTAAGTAGGACTGAGGGATTTTCAACCCTCATACATGACTCTCCACTCGATGTCGGCCAAACATCGATAATGCACCAAAGATATATTTTGGAGCATGCGCTCCGCGGTCGTGTTTCTCACTTCTTCAACATTTGGATTCCATCTTTGTTTCCATTAGCCCGAGGCCCAATTATGATTTTGGGCGGACTTGACGAGCGATTCAATCTTTCCGTTACTTCCCCAGAACCACACCAACCTTGGAGCCACGAAAAGAAAGCCAGCACATTTCCTTCCTGCCGTATTTGCGCTTGAAGATAACGAGGCTGTTCAGATACCTGGTACATGACAATTGCCCCCGCCAGTGATTGCCAATCTTATAAATTACATTGTTCACCAGGTTCAGACGCAGCATTTTTCGCATTTCATTGCCTACCTTGGAACCATACACACCGTCTTTAAATTTAATGTAAGTATGATGTTGCATAGTCATATTAACTTTGCTGCGACACAACACGCCACAGTTCTGCAGGTAAGTTAAACAGTCTCCAAGGGCATCACGTTCAGTGGACGACATGCTCCGTCGTTCGTATCAGTCGAATCGATATGCTCTCAGCAAACGACTCACGTAATGCAATAACAGCTGCCCTAAAATTGGAGGAAATATAAAATTGGAGGAAATATAAAATTGGAGGAAATGTATACGTGGTTATAAATGGAAAGGAAAGGTGCAATGGATTATTTAAAACCAGAGTCGGCATTAACTTACTTTTAAAAAACTGATAAAAAATCAACGGTTAAGCGTCCAATCAGACAAATGGAGAGCGGTTCATCATTATTTGCCTTTCACGTTACAGAAGATGATATTGAATTGGAAATTAAATGGCTCCATAGGTCAGGTCTCGAACTTTGTCGTCGGGGTAGAAAGTCGAATATTATCGCTGTCCGCAGCGCTCTCACGGCCGTCATTGATGAGCAGTAATCTGGGTGACTGTGATCTGCACTCTGAAGAAAGACCGTGAGTGTGATCTACGCTGACATCAGACTCAATTTGTATAATTGGAGCCAGTATGAAATGCAGCGATTCCCAACTGCGTACCCTATGGTGTAATAACAATAGTTACAAAGTCGCACGAAAGTTAAAAGGGACTACTTTACGTTGATCGTTAAATGAACCGTTTATCGATATGCAATAGGCCTGGCACCATTATATCTACTACTACGAAGTACCGTGCAAGCCACCTCTAGGGCGTGTGGCACGGGGTAATTCCAAACCAGGCATACAGTACTTGTCCCAGTCCAAATCAGAACCTCGCACGTTCTCCCGGCCGCTAGGTGCAGACCAAAAAGCAGCAGGGAGAACAATGTTCGGGAAAACCAGAAACTATGAGAGTGGTACGTGGACAAGCGTGCTAACATGAAGCATACTTTTTTAGATACAACGATTGGTTGGCATTGTTAATGCTATTAATGAATAGTACTGCAAGATACTAAACCATGCAGAAAGCTAAATCATGTCGGACATTTCAATTAGGATGAGTGGCTAGATTAATTGGTCCTTTGTGCTGACAACCTTATTTGTATCACCCAAAGAGTCTGGTGGTCTTGCTGAAGGCCAGCATGTCCTCTATGGGGATACCCCTAACTTCAGCTGGTTCCAGAAAGGGAGATCCCAGGTGCCTAATTCTAGCCCTCACCAGGGCCGAACAGTCACAGAGAACGTGAAATGTTGTCTCGTCATCTTCTTGGCACCATCTGCATCTGGCTGAGTCCACAAGCTGCAGAAAATGGAGGTACCTCATGACCTGATAGTGTCCAGTTATGAGTTCCACTATCGTGCGTAGTTGACTTCTGTTTTGCAAATTGAGTCTTCTTGCCAGTCCCGGTTTGGGTCCCTTAATCAGGAGCTTGGCTTGTCTGAGCCCCTGTATGTTCTGCCAGATCTCAAAATGGCGGGCAAGGCCCCACTTCTTGATCTCTGTTGTCCCTGTTGAGGGTGCAATTGAAATAAAAGGCTCAGGTCCCGTCGGTATGTGGAGGACGAGTGGCTAAAAATAATGGTACATTATTAAGCACAAGTGCAAAGTCTACTCTACCTACAGAGGGTCAGAGCTTCATAGAATTGATCTACCGCAACTATATGGTACCATATCCATACTACGTCTACAGTGAGCAACGTCTCTACTCGAGCGCCCAAGACGGGACGATATCGCTCCTCTCGTTGGGATCGGCCATCGTACATCGCCGCTAAATGTGTCCCTTTCCCTCTTGATTCATTGACATTGATGGTTGCGATGCAATCGGAGAGGGCGTCCGGGAGCGGCGACGCACGGCGGGAAGCAAGTCTGCGGGCGTGGTGATGTGGTGAGACGAGGGGGGGCGGGTGGGAGGGCGGGGGGAAGGGGAGGGGATGGGTGGGAAGTAACGGCGGGAGGGAGGTGAGCTGGGAGGGAGAGGAGGGATGATGGAAGGGGAGGGCGAGTTGCGAAAGACGATTGGAGGGGAAGGGGAATAGGGTAGAAAAGATTCGGGAAATGAGGGGAGGGATCGGGAGGCTTCAGGTGATTGGAGCGATGCTCGTTGATGTACACAATTGCGCGAAACTTTGCATTCATGTACGCATTAGTAATATAATAAGCAAATATGTATTGATCATCGTGAAAGCATTGCATTTTTTTACAGAATTTTTTCTTGGCAACTGAATGCTTCTATAACTCGCACTAACTTTGGCACGAAACAAATATTTCGAAATAATTCCATAAAATCGATTAAATGCGTACAAATTTTCCCCAAAACGCCATATAATACGTTTCAAATCATCATAATGTTGCCTGGCAAATATCAAGGCATCATGCAGAGTAAAAAACTGGTATGTAAATATGATTTTCGTTTAAGTTTAGAATTCCGCGGAGTGAATTCAAATCATTGCAATGCTTCAATGTAGACAAAATATTTTAAATATAATTCTTTTGTCTTTTATATTATTGCATGCATGGAGATTTTCACCGTATATATGGATGTACGTAAATGAAATATGGTCTAAGATTCTTTTTCCAAATACTTAAAAAGTTCTTTAAATGTGTACTAAATATCTCCAGCCACCTTAAGGCCCGTACATTTTTGAACTTGAGAACTTAAAGCTGTCACAAACACAATGGACCATTCGCATTCGCAGTCTTCAAACCAATCAGAGAGAAAGCTTCTACCTTTCCCAATCAGTTATCAGTCGAATATCAATTTATTGTCGGTTTATACATATTCCAAAAATTATTTTAAAATGTGTCCTACATTGGTACAACAAGTATATACCTTTCAAGCCAATGTTTACCCTCACATTGTACTTGTAATCGTATGGTTAAAAATAAGACAATGGATGAAATGGGGAATATAGTATTTTCCTTGCAAATATAAATGCCAAACATTGCTAATGAGAAAGGAATTCTCTCAGGGAATGAAATTTAGAAAGCATAAATACACCTTCTCACCTTATATTTAGAGTTACTAGTGAATTACTATTTAGCTGATGCCATAATTCGCTGATTCAATTTGAAATAGTGCTTAGGTCGGCCACTAAAAAATTAAAATAAAAAACATGTATCCATAATTTCGTCATCAAATCAGCTTCGTTTTCAATAAAACAAACGAATTGGTGGAGTTAAGTAACTGTTTTGTAACACTGGCCTCTTTAGGTAGTCCGATGGTACTTTACCTTGGGGATGGCCACAAAGGACCCTAAAGATAAAAATTGCGAACCATTTTGTCGCACGTAAGTTATCATACCATAACCAATTTAATCAGTGATGGCTGTATCTTCAAAAACTTGTGTTTATTTTATCATTTCTCTTATCTGGTTACAAATCAATACCCGTAGCTTTTGTTGATGGACTTGTAATTGCATTGTAAAAAATCACAGCCTTTCGTGGTTGGTAAGAACGATGATACTTTTACTTAGTACAATTAGTTACCATGTAATTTTTGATTAGACTTGATAATTAAAAGATGGAAATTATTTTATATCACATATCATCTGCAAAATCAAAGCAAGTGGGATGCAATTTTGATTGCGCTATGCAAGCTACGTTTGAAAAATGGATTAAAACGTTTTTGGTGAGGGTAATGGGTCTAAGGATTCAGATGGTAATAGGCAGAATAGGGAGTATTGAGACAGTGTGAGATTGAATTTTGGATACGTAAGAAGATTATAGTAGCGAGTCGGGAGAAGAAGACCATGAATTGTAAAATGACAGTGACAGAGTATAGTGGTAGTGAAAATGGCGGCAGATGTGCAGAAGCTTCATTTCAGTGGAAGAGTTCATGGTATATTTTTGTAATAATTTTCATATATATGAAGATTTCCTTTTAAACACAGAACTATACATGCATTGTCATTATTATAGTCGCTACCAGATATCAAGTTGTCTAGCCGAGTCCAATATTCGTAGAAAAAATATATTTTTACATAATTTCGTGTAAATTTCGAACACCGCACCGGAGCATTTAGTCACTATGATTTAATTGATGGAAAATTTTTAAAATATAATTTTAATCATTTAACATTTCACCTCTACTTCATCTGAGATGAGTTCGAATGCATAAACAGATGCAATTGAAAAAAAATAAGATCCGCATATTTTTGCCAACTTACTCAAAAAAAGTTATCATAATGTGTACTCAGTGACCCATAATTACTGCTCCAGCCACCTTAAGGCAGTTAGAGAGGCATTTTTCCCTGCCATAACGGCGGCCAAATTGGAATTTAATTTATTTTATTTCAGCAATTCTAAGAAGCAGGACGTAAATACTGTAATATTAACTGTACAGCCATATTGTTTTGAATTGCTGAAGGTCTCATTAATTAAATATAACTCTGTCTCTAACTATCAATATGTCTCTAACTTGACTTATTTTTTGACGCCTTACGGTGAAAACTCCTTTGCAACAGGCTCTGTTTTACCATTCTGCAAATATTTCTGCGAAGATTAGCTGATTTATACTTTAAAACAGAGTAAAACATACGAAGTATACAATGTTGAATTTTTGACGTGTTATACGCGTTAAAAATTTCTCATTTTTCAAATAAAACCACTTTTGAGCGCACCTTCGTGCAATGTCCCATTCAAAATTAGCTATTTTTTGCCGAATTCTCAAAAACTAGTACGGTTAGTGACTGAAATTTCATTATATCTGGAAAGTTGAAATAGTTATATTTTAAATAAGGCAAAATTCATCGAATTCTATGAGAAGTGATACCTCTCTCGCACAACTTCGTGTGGGAAGAAAGGAAAATTATTTTGGAAAGCGGGTCGAGGAGGGAGAGAAGGGCATATGCTATCGGAAAGGAACGAACGTATGTCCGACCTTTTGTTCGTCCGACCCGGGCGGCGGGCGGCGTCCGAATAAAGACAGACACACACTCACAGGACCCAAACGGACCAATGGCAGCGAACGCGATAACGCTTTTTAAACTGCCCGTTTTCAAAAACCCCGCAGCTCGCTCTTGAAGTGGAATCTTTTGCAAAATGGCCCAATCGATTTGGGTGTGGGCTGTATGTGCATTGATGAAAGGGTTGTTTTATTCCTTCGGTGATTTATGGACGCCGGGCAGGGATTTTTTGTCGCGTTGTTGACCCATGGTCTTTTGTTGAGTGAGAACGGATATTTCTCCGAACTCACGAGCGGAAGGCATCAAATTTCTAATAGCGGGACGATATCAGTACCTGTAAACTACGTTCTATTTGTACTAAAAGCTGCTATAATTGGATCTAGAATGAAACAAAAATCAAATGTGGTGTTATTTTCTTTTGATTAGATTTGTGACAATTAATTACGTATTCTTTATACACCTTACGCATTCAAAGAGCTACTTCTGGTAAGCTTATATTAAACTAGACTTATCACCCCACTTTGCACGGGATCATTTCAATATATAATATTAGTATTATCATGATGCGGGTGAGAATGTTGTTGATCTATCTGCTCGAGCATGTCAAAGACGGGTAAAGAACACTTCTCAATACATTGATCGCTTCCCATGAGCGACTGAGGGAAGAGGTGAGATAAGCCGACAACATTTATATTTATCATAGATTATATTTTTTTATATTTATAATGCCGACTACAGTTTATTTATCTTCAGGATGTGACTGTAAAAATTTACAGTACATTGTGTCCAACGTATGAAAGAAGCCACGATTGAGTAGAAAGTGAATGGAGTACCTGAACGAAAGTGGTGCTTTAGTGACTTATTTCCTCTCATTGGCATGTGCTTAATCCTATGCAATTTTATTGTATCATAATTTCAATATATAATTATTTTAATATCAATGTATCTGATAAGTGGTAGACCACAGATGGATGACTGGTGGCTCGGATTTACAATATTGACATCGAATTACTCGGTGCCTAATTATGCTATCGGAACGGATCATGTTGCATTTTCTTGGACAATCGATGAGATTATAGAACGTTGCCTACCTAAATGGAATTTTTTTTCAATATTTTCGAGAAACACGTGAAAATCGCTCAGCTGCATCTTAAAATTTTGCTCTATGGAGAGTGAAAGAGGGATTTATCTCTCCCCTTGAGCTCCTGGAGAGAAAATTTTCATTACAATCGGAATAAATGTCTAAATCAGTAAAATTTACTAACAAGCACACGAAAATTCTTCTTTAAATAGATAGATAAGCAGGTCTGGGATGAGTAGAGAATTGACATGGAGATCAGTTCTTAATTATTGTATAGGAGAGAAAAATATTACCCGCCATAGGACTTGTTCGCTCTCGCCCGAAGGGAGGTTTACGCCAAAAAGAGGAAAGTATGTGAGTGTGGAGACGCCAAAGAAATTTGGGGTCCTTTTGCACCATAGATGCACAAATAATATTGATAGGCTACTTGGCGCAAACCATCGACAAATTAGCTAGCTGGGTACGTCACTCTTGATTATAAGGGTGGCCCATTTTTCATGAGGGGCTTGGACTAGGGGCTGGACCACTGGTCGAGAAATGCTTGGGAGCCATGGTGGACAAGGGAATCCCCTCCGCATTGTACCTACCCCGAACTCACCATGATGGGCCAGTGATGCACCGAACAGCTGTGCGCGAGAACTGGTCATCGAGTAGAAAGGGCAGGAGATCCTCGGCATCCGATTCCACTCCTTGCAATCTTTCTCGCCGTGTGAAGTGGACTCCACGGCCTGGCCATCGCCGCCCGCGTGTATGTGCAGCTAGGTTAGCCACTCGACCGCGAAACCCGTTTCCTAGTGAAACTGTAGTTCCAATGTTTCTCTCTGCCCGTAATGGCTGCCAGTTATCGTCAGAGAATGGGGACGTACGACAGTACTCCTTCGCACACAGTTTGAATGCGGAACGACGGTGAATCTACACGGTTTATGAGTAGGCAAAGACAGACAACCGTCATAGTAAACACAATGCACCGTAAATGTGAATATAGAGACATGTTACATTCCCAGTGAGTGAATTCAATCAAGTTCGGGACATCCGAAGGGAAGATCCAACGATAACGAACAAAAAATACTGATGATTTTTATTTGTTCTTGGGTTTATGTTATATAATTGTGACAAATAAATCGTCATAATTGTAAAAGATGGATTAATTTTTGTTCGACAACATAATGCCCTTTAACTACGTCCTCTACTTGATATAGGTCCCATAAGTAGCGAAAAATGTGCACGCCGAACTTGTATTGAGTACGAGAATGTCAGTAGTGTCATTACTAATTGATTGCCGAGATTCCTTTGATTTTAATGGTTTAAAGTGAAATATTTAATAGTGAAAGTTAAAACTATTTTTAACCAGTATCAAACCAGTTATGGTGAATAATTAGATGTTGTACAAATTATGAATCTGATATTGAGTGAAGCATGATGCGTAATAAAACCTGTAAAAGGAAGAGAATGAGAGTACATTGAATGTGTTTGATATACCTGTGGTAGTAAATTAAAAAAAGTAGTAGGTAGATTGTGAAGACGTGATTCAAGGATAGGAATACAGTGGTTTTAGGTGAGGAGAAGAAGGTGCAGGGGGCAATTAGAAGGCAGCAACATAAGTGGATGGTAAAGGTAACAATGAGAAAGTGATTGCATGAAAACGCCATACAACGGAGAAGTTTGAGTATGCAGAGAAGAGAGAGAAAGGGATTCGCTTCATGTTTTTAATGCAGGGGGTGTAAGATGCGCTGAGCAGAAGTAGATAGTGTAAGGACTAAATCCAGGATTAATGGTAGAGTAGATCTCTCTGCCTCTTTGTTCAAATCTACCATGATCGGTAGACTATCACCAGCAATATTACAACAACACGAAAAATTTACTTGGCAGAAGGACAGGTTGGTTGCGTAATTGACTAGAGCACTCGGTGAATTGTGGATGTTGCCGGTTTCGAATCCATACAAAGACAAATGATCTTTCCCTTGTGAAATTGTCGCACATCTCTGGAAGCAAAGACTAATCCGTAAATGTGATCTATAACTATGAAGTGCCATGCCAATCACCACTAGGGTATGTGGCACTGAATGGTTCCACACCAGGCATGCATCACTCGTTCCAGTACATATCAGAACCCCGCACGTTCCCATGGTCGCTAGGGATAGGGCATAAAGTGGTTAGGAGAAGAAGGCGCTGTCAAAGCTGGAACTAGGAGAGTGCTACGTAGGTAAACATGCAGTGCACTCGTTCAGATACAACTGCTGGTAAGTATTATCAATGGGAATAATTAATAGTACTGCAAGATACTTAACCCTACATATAGAGAAATCATGCCGGACATTTCAAGCGACGTGATGTTAATAACGATGGTAAGTAGTCAAACGCAAGTACAATATCTCTACCATGTGAGAATGGGAGATTTAGAGAACTGCTCTATCGCAACTATTATGGTCCCTTATTGCATATACATGGAAAAAATACATTTTAAATCTATCGGTTTTTGCAAAATATTTCCTTAATCTTATACCTGTGATCGTTTCTACCATAATAGTTAGGCTCTAGCAAAGTATGTTGAAGAAAAATAGTCTGCCTCAAACTTGCGCAAAAGATTTAGCCTACATTTTTCCCTTCCAATATTTTAGAGGTTCTCACCCTATGTCGTAGTATGAGGGCTTGTTCGCGTTACTCTCAAAACTCTTAATTTTACACATTGTTCATCTTCTTATCTCCGTGTTAGAGCCGACTAACTCATGCCTCGCTTGCATATATCCTCTGACACGGTAGACTTGAGAGTCAAACGATGTCCGTGCAAATCCTCTCAAATGCTCAATCCTTGGCGTGGACGCGCCATTAGCGGGGGATGAGAGATGGAGAGGGGGGGCGGTTGAGTGGTGGGGCACGGGGCAGGCGGGGGCAGAGAGCAAGCTGTTCGAATCGGGTGGAGAAGGGGAGCCGGCAGTGGTGGACGGAGATGGCGGGGAGACGGGAGTGTGGACGCGGAGAGGAGTGGGGGGGCGTCTGTCGCGTTTAGGGATGTGTTATCGCTACAAACGTATCGTTAATGCACTCACAATGAGTATCGAATGAAATTAGTCGATGCCACAAAATTATTGAAGAAAAACCTCGATATTATTGAAAATTGAATCAACAATAAATAACTAGTAAAAACGGAATCAAATCTGCAATGTTGCCTAGTTTCCATGTAATATTTTTCAGAGGAATAAAAATGAATTCAACTAGTATGGTCAATCTTAGTGACATATGCTTTCAATGTTGATAGCTAACTTTCTCTCCAGGCTATTGATTGGGATACTTTTCGCAGCTTTACTGCAAGGCTAATACGCTGCGTGGGTAGGTAAAAATGGGACGCGTGAAAGAATAAAATTCGGCAGTCAACAGATATAAATGTTTGTTGGTAATGTAAATTTATTGGTAAAATATTTAGAGAAGCAAATGGATTTAAAGATTACCGGAAAACGGAATGATTAGAAAATCGTGCATTTCAACTAAAGATGCACATAAGAATCTGAAAAAACATTGCACTGAAACAATGGCAGCATCCAATAAAAAAATATGAACATAAATGACTTATCCGTCACATTTGGTTATCCGATTGTGCTTCCCCTTCCAATGGCAAGGTCGATCGGGGCTAGACACAACTCGACACATAAGGTTTCGATATGACATCATAAGTACTCTTCCGAGTAAATTATCAAAATAAAAGTATTTTTTATGAAAGTACATGGAATCGAAATAAATATATAAGTATATAACAGTAAAGTACCGAGACTTTTTCCGTATCCCTAAACGCATGTCGGGCGAGGGAGGGAGTTGCAGGTGGTGCAAGGGGAGGGGGTAGGCAAGTGGTGGGAATGGAGTGGGGAGATCTGGGGGAGGGGTGGGGGTGGATTTGAAATGTGGAAGGAGATAACGAGGCAAAGGAGGAGTAGGAGTGATGATGCTTTTTTTTGTGTGAGCTCTTCCAATTAATGCTGTATAATTTTTTTAAGGTTTAAAAACTCGAATATGGTACTCCGTTAGCTTCACGAGGACGGCGCTGACTGATTTATTATTTTCTTTTTGATTCCCGTTCGGTTTCTCTTTATTCTCCCCTCCGATGCTATCAAATTCTGATGGTGCTCGAATTGTATTCAGTGGTGTCAGGAACCTCTTTGTCTCTTTATTTTATTTCCCACTATTGAGTTCCTCAGTATGCGAGGCTGGAGCATTGAGAAGGAGAGTGAATACGGCCGGGTTTTTTCTTGACGCTTTCAGCCTTCCACAGGCTAGTATATACAACGGGGTGGAAGGGTGCACTCAGCTCAAAGTGTACATCTTTGTTAATGCCCACGGTAGGACACTATTCTATCTTGGATGCGATGCTTATTTTAGTAGCCAATAACTACACATCATCCATATTGCTAATTGCTGTACCTCTCGCAACAAAGTTTTCGCTGTTTTCGAGAGGCATATATTCCAGTAGTCCTCAGAAAGTCATCATTTATAATGCTAGGTCTCCTTGAGAAGTGTACGATACCAAAACTATTTTATAATTTTTATAGGTATAAAAAAGTATACTCTACTCAATTTTTACATAAAAGTAGGTTCTCTTGTATATAACAGCCTTTCGTAGTAGCTTATAATGTTTTTAGTGCCACTATTTTCTTTACAACCTGAGGAATGCTGCCTAATTCTTTGCGGACAATTGCATAAGTATATATCAATAATAACTGTCAGGTACTTTATTCATCGTTTCGTCTCTCAAAAGATATTTTTGCCTATGTATTATTATTTAAAATTTACGATAAAATTTTTAAAAAATCTTTTGGTACTTATAGTATGCACTCTTACGCCACATCTCCAAGCATTTAGGTGTACCTAGTCTATGGGATTGTTTTGAGCATCTAATTCGCCGCCGATATTTTTCGGAATGATTAAAACCTTTATGTCAGCTGATAGAGCCAGGAAGAAGCTGGGATGAGGTATGTACTTTTGCTTCCAGCATTATTGGTTATTGAATTTTAAGTGGGCATGTGTGGCAGATGTCTGACCGCGAAGAAAATCCTCTGGGCGAGTAATGCTGCTTTAAAACTGTAATGGATACAGTACAGTCTGTTAAACACGAACTCCTATAATTTTACTGTTTCTGCGCGTGTCGATCTACGCGCATTGTCTACGTATATCAACCAGGGTCCCAGGTCAACTCAAACTGTATCTGGGTTTTTCAGTGCTGCTACGGCTTTGCTATTTGGAATTATGGCATACCATATTGATGAATATTCATCAGAACTCAGAATTAAATGCAAGTCTTTCGCATGAAATCATTAAAAGGGTTTATCCAGCTAATTGCTACGACCCCTTGTGAACACATAGTAGGTACGTGATGGTATTTCGTATCAAAACGTATTCGGAATACGAATGATGGACGAGTTAGTTACCCTGGACGTTAATCCGCTATATGTCATTAGCATGAATGACAAACTCCTTTAGTTTCTCTCACAATATTTTACCTCAAATATGGATGACAACTAGATAATTATTCTAAAACGCTTATCTTTCTTTGACAAAATTAACATTTAGCGGTTATATTTTTGAGTCGTCATCCGGGGACAGTATTAAAATTCATTGTGAATAGGCAAAATTATGTGAAACATTATTAATTATTTTTATACACCACGGAAAATATAGCGCAATATTACTTTTTTGTCTTCTTGATCATTGAAAGGAACAGAATGCTTCGAAAAAATAAACTCTGTTCAATCTCTGACCCCCGGATATGCATTTAAACGTTTTAGCAACCTCAAACTCTATGAGCGGTGTTCTTGTAGATACCATAAATAAGATTTTCTGTTCGAATTCCCGATTCTCACCTAAAAGTGAACGTTTTCTGCAGATCTATTGTAATCGTACTTACTTTTAAAAAGATGATTATTCGACGTCGAGAGTTATACTTTGTATGTTCATTTTAATGGTGCGAATGAAATGGTGGGGATGCATAAAATAAATTGCCTCTAAATGCACTTGGTTTTGTAATTCTAGTCCCTGGTAATCTTACGAATGGGTTTACCCTTGAAGATGGAGCCTGGATTTAGCAGTATCTCAAAGCTCTAAAGTATCACAGGAGATGTGCATAAATACAATGCGAGGCAATAAATTCCATTATTTATGTTAATGTTTAAAATAATTAATCAAGCCAGATGTTGGTCGACTCAGTCATTTATATAGGGAACATTAGCTTGATATTTCTTCAGACTCTATGCCATGGAAGTCTGATTTGGAAGAACATGCGATTGTATTACAGAAAAATATTAGAGTGTCGTTGTCAGTATCAATTCAGCTGTGCGATAGTAAAAATTGGTGAGTCTTGGAGTCGAAAAATTATTTTGGGCCACTTTATTCAGGTCTCCATAGAAGACAGCAAAACTGGAATTAATATGCATCGAAAGTATTATCTGGAAAGAAGAGTTAAACTAATTGTGAGAAAAAGCCGGAGAAGACTTGGATGAATAAAATCTAGATGAGAAATGTGAGATATTCCATGCTTATATATTAATATATTGATATACATTCAAGCCGTGTAGCGTAACGACATGGATAATTTCATTTTTCTCAGGGAGATGTTATCGCATGTATGTTGTTTACATGGTCCCTTATTGTCCTTAAACCTTATCGTCTTTATTCAAGTTAAAGTGAATAATGCCGGAAGGTTTAAAGATCTTTGTCCCATCTATCTTTTTAATCGACCTCTTTTTCCGCTATACACCCCTAACACCTGTTAAAAACAGGTGGATTACTTGAATGTGAGTGACATGGAGGTTTTCCGTGAACGAAATCATTGCTTCGGCTATGTGATCAGATATAGCTTGCAAATCTTATCCATGCGAATAAACTTGTTATTGTTCACGAACGAAAGCAAACCAAGAAGTATTCATATATTCGCGGAATCACATTATACTATTAAATGGGACGAAGGGGGCCCATCGTGGTTTCCCGAATGTTGTGACGCAAACAAGTGAGGGTTGAGAACCTCTGTCTCCCTCCCGCGGTCGCTTGGAAGGGGAACGATCCTTGTGGGTGACAGTGATGCACCCACCTTCCCCTTCCCCCCGCCTCGCCACCCCCCCCCCCTCTCTCTCATTCCCCCATTGGGCGGAGCTATTTTTGCACCTGGCCTCCGCGCTCTGCCTCGACCCTCGGATGCGAACCTCTATGGTTTCATCCCGATTTCCCTCCATTTATCCCGTGCACTAGTGGCCCATTTGAGAGCATAAACCTCGAGATATATAGTCTATATTTTAAGATATTGCCGTTTTCCCACAATCTATATTTTAAGATATTGCCGTTTTCAGAATCGCTCCTACCGGAGACAATCTAAATGTTTAATTCAGCGCACCGCTTTTTTCGTCATTATTATTTAATGATGGACATAAAAACAATATACGCGATGGAATTATTTCACTATCGGCCAAAGAAGTCTTTCTCCATTTATAGAGTACAGAGACTCACTGACAGTCAACTTTCACTTAAAATTAGAAAAATATTCTTATTGAACTCTAATGCCCTTGTATAAAGAAAAATATATACAATTTATTTTTTTACCTTCCCACATCGCACTATCATCTAATGCTGTGGGTGCCGGAATGAGATACAGAATTTGTTTGATATAAAGGAATTCGCTATGAGTGGCGGAGCTATGTCCGAGCCAAACCAAAATTAAGATAAATATGCCAGTCTTTCTCCATCATGAAACTCTGACTTGCTTAACTGTTGCATTATTTTGACTCCGCCTCTTGTTTGAAGTGCCGCTCGCTAAAATTCAATGGAACGATTATACTCTCCGTGTCAACACCTCTAATGTAGGTCAGTTTGTCGCTTGTTAAGTCAATATGGCTCTCCAGAAAGAAGCAATCCTTATCAAAGATAGCAATTCGAAATGAGATGCAATCTCTATCATCGTATCGAAATTATGACACATTGTAAAATGGTATCAACATGTTTAGGAGGTTTCATGGATATAATGAATTCATTTTTGCTATTCTTATCGAAAAATATGAATGTATGCTAAAATAAGTCGCAGTTCAATGTAATTAATTAATAATTAATATAGCGTTATTAACATTTAAGATACACTTGGCCTATTTTAAAAATTTCCGCAGTATTTGGTATATTGATATTACAACAGCCTTAGAGTGAGTTTTACTTTCCTGGAGTACTTTTTCAAATGTAAATATAAACTGAATGTCTATTCTTTGAGGATACTACATTAAAGCATCTTTCATTCAGTGGAATGAAAAGGTATGACAGCACTCCTTGGGTACAACCAGCTTGTCAATCATTTCTGATTGACGTTTTGCTGTTCTTAACCATGTATATTTTGGTGAGATGAAAGAGAATCCCTTGACCAATAAAGGGCGGTGTCGTACTTGGAAGAGCATATACGTTCCGCAAGACTTGGCCATCGTAGGGGTCGGTGCCTGCACCGCCCGTATATGTGACTAAACATAGCGTGCCAATCCCTTAATACCATGTGTATTGTATCCGCCAGGACAAGGAGGACATCCTTTTAGAAGCGGAACTTCCTCCCGCTCCGGGAACCCTTAAAGATTGGTCGATTGCAATAGGGGCAGAGAGGGTAGTGGACCCGTAGTGACAGTGTAGTCGGGAAACGGTGGACTCGCTGAGTGTGCCGTCGAAATGGAAGGAGTGGGAGAAAGGGAAGAGGAGAGTTGAGAGAATGGGATGAAGAAGGAAGAGAGGAAACGAGGCGGAAGAGGAGTAGGGCAGGTGGGGTGACGTTGTGTGCGTAGGGGGTGCCGAGGGAGATTTGTCGCACGCTCGGGAATCTCCGACAACCATCGTGTGTCTCCGCGAACGAGGGCTTTTTGGGGCCCAGAGGCGGGGGGGAGGAACGGGGGTTTGTGTGGGGGTGGGGCAGGAAGGGTCTTTTGCGGGGAAGGGGTTTGAGGAGGGAGTTTCAGGAGAGAGGTGGGCGCTCAGGGTATTGAGGAAATGAAGAGGGGGATGGAGGTGTAGGCGTAGAGGAGGGGCTGAGGGTTGTTTCCTCTCGGCAAGGACGGGAGGAAATGCGAGCGCTAGAGTGGGGGAGGGGGAGAGTACATCGTGAAGTGGGAGAGTGGGGTGGGGCGGAGGGGAGGGCTAAAGAGAGTTGAGGGGGAGGTAGGGGTGGGTGATAAAGGGAAGTGAGAGAACTTCACTCTCCGCAGAATGTTCACAGACTGAGCTCCACAATTAAAAGGAATGAAACTCTACCGTTCCACCCCCCCCCCTCCGTCCCCGCTCCTCCTTCCCTTACCCCTTCCACAGCCCCCACCCCGCCTATCTCTCCACCCCACCCCCATTCCGCGGATATTTGCATGTTTGCCATACTTGTCCCCTTTCTCTCTCCCTCTCGCGCTATCCCTTTTTTTATTCCTCGCTTTTAACACACTCTTCTTTCCCTCTTCGCGAGGTGTGCGTGAATGGGGCGACGCGAGAGGAGAATGGAACGGATAATATCCTCCGTCTCTCCGAGTATCGCGCCGAAAAACGCTCCAAAGAGAGAGAGAAACGACTCTTTCCCGTTTTGTTGTTTTTTTCCGCACATAATGATGACGTGCCCACTATCTCATCCCTTTCCCCTCCTCCCGACCCCCTCCCCCACTTTCTCCTCTTGTGTCATCTTGACAACTAGGAGTCATCCTTGTCAAAAAAAGAATGGGAATCCGATCTTGTAAAATATGTCTCCGGAAGTTATTGGATTCTATCTATTTGTTGGGGATAAAGAAATGCCCCTGACTTTTATCGCGTAGGACGACGGATATTTTCATACCGCCAATGGCGATGTATCGGGGTCAAAGAAAAAAGTGTCCAAGTTGGAAAAATGTGGTTTCGACGATGAAATCCTGCTCCCGTTGATTTACGGTCGACGCGATTCGGGTGAAACACCCACTCGATATGAATTGGTTAATTATGTTTCTTGAGTCCATTTGTGTGCCGTCCCGCACTGAACTTGGTCTACATCGTTTATGAATTTCATTGATTTTAAATGTTCGGCAGCTAAATATGCACCTGGTTTCTTTATATTCTTGGTACGGCTTATTTTGCACAAGGTATTATTGCGAGAGATTTAACTAACATCGCGAAAGCTGTTTAAGTCGGGTCACAGCGGAAAATTTTAATTGAATGCGTGATTTTTTTCAAATATTTGTTATAGGCATTTGACCCCAAATGCGTTTTCCGTCATTTTTCTGGGCAGGTAGTCTCTTGAAATGAAGCTATTAATATTTCATTCTTCATTTTCCAGATACATACCACAGTATTCCAAAGATGGAATAATTTTATACTATTGTCTGGAAAGACATTGGTGCAAGTAATCGACTATCGCGAGCAGTGTTAAGCTTGGTGAAGTGCACTATTAGTTTAGCTACGAATTTTTCCTCTTTTGTAGACTTTCTTTTCAATAACCTAGATATTGAGAATACCCTGCATAATATCGTTGGAATATCGAAACTCATATAAATTACCAGAGGAGTTAAATATGGTTCTAGGGTCTGTTGATAATCATTAATCTAAACTCCGATAACTCTGTAAGGCAAGACTCAGCTTTATCATGTATTTCAAAGAAATGGTTCAAAAAATCATTTCTCTTCTCATTTTACCTTGGATTTTCCCTTTACTACAGACATCCTCGTAAGGTGACTGTGATATTCAATCGCAGCATTAACATTATTCGCTTTATTGTTTCCTGAAGACCGCATAGTAGCTATATTGTTTTTATCATGTCTTGCTGATCGTGGAGGTAACCATTAGAATACGTGGAATTAAACTCGTATCCTTTAAAACGGTGCGCGAGCGTGATATCGAAGGGTGCAATCATACTTCCTCGTATGAAAGCGCCGCAAAGGCCCCCTATAACAGTGTATCGATCGCAATGAGAGAGGCAGTCGTAGTAAGCCGTATCTGATGGCGGAGTCGTGGCGATGTTGCTTGTAATCCCCCAATCCCACTTCGTACTTGGGTAGGTGTCGCGTCCCACTCAGCCCGCAATACATGTTTTGGAGCGAGTAATATTAAGACTTGAAACGTTTTAAGTTCCTCTTGCGAGCGTATGCAGCAAACACGCAGACCATACATATTTTGCCATTTGGACATTCCCTTGTGTGTTCGGAAAATTTCCTCTTGCGATTTATGGTAGAAATTATAATTAATAGATATAAAAAATAAGTTAAATAAGTGCTTATGACAGATCATATGGATTAAATTGTTATAAAGCTTCTAAAAAGCAATGGGTAAGTTGTGGCTTTATTCTGGCCAACCGGATATATAGAATCTGACGCAAAACTGTATTAAAGTTAAATATTTTTATCAGCATCTAAAATTGTCAATTGTTTCATCTGCTGCATCAATTACTCTTTTCGTGTAAAGCTTAAAGCAGGCGAGGTATTATCTTGAGGAAAATTCACCATTTGAGAATTGAAAGTTTGAATAATTTTCTTGAATTATTTAAGAATAATAGGGCTAACCTTGAAAATGACTCATTCAATCTAACTGCTGTTTTGATGCTAATGACTGTCGTAAATTTTAAAACTGCATTTTTATTTTTAAAAATGTTATAGTTAAGTTAAAGTCAGAGGTTGACGTCAAAATACAGGAGCATCAACAAATGTGATATTTATAAATATAGCAAGAACCCGAGATAGCCTCTTGGCCACTTACAATGTGCGTTATATAATTAACAATATTCGACGCACAACCATACCGTGAGTGTTGAAAACTCCACAGGGTCGGGACTGGGACGCTGAAAGGGTATACAGGCGATGACTTGACCTCTACCAGGAACAACAGAATGTTCTTTTCACTTCGGTGATGGTGCTAGTTGAAGTATGTCATAAAGGCGGTGGCAGAGGCGGTAATTGTGAGATATGGAGTCCGCATTTTCATAACTTTTCGAGTCATTCGAAATTAATCCTTGGAAAATACTTTTCTAAAGTACATCTGTTAATTCGGTGAAATAACCATATATGTCGTAACATAAATGATGCAGAAATAATATTTTTCAGATTTTCTCTTAATTAAAGTCTTTTGTGAGTTGGGTTCACGGCGCGGAACATAATTTAAGCGAAAATCATGATTAATAAGCGTTTATACACGGTGTGCTGCTTTGATATTAATTAACAACCATTTATGTAATATGATGCGCATAATTTTGCACTAAAGGAAAAAATCTGTAAAAATGTAATAAAATTATTTGAAAATATACGTCAAAAGCCCCGAGGAAGCATTCCAAAATAACATTAAATTGCCAAGCGATTAAATCGGTCACTAAATCACTCTTTTAACTTCTACGCATTCATATTGCTAAGTTTCGCAACTCGAGTGCAAAGTTTTGCGCAAATCTGTACATAAACGAAAATCTCTCCAACCACCTATCACAATTGGAGTGTGCTTGCTGTTATTTTATCTTATTATTCTAATCTGCCGATAAATTGAGGGAGTTTATCCCGGAGAGAATCTTTTCATTGCGTCCTCTCGTCATCAACATCCATTTACATCATTAGTATAGGACTTGAAGTCGTTCTGCCTATCGATCCTCCATGATATTTGCGAGAACTTTCACTTGTAGTATAAAAGTATTTTTCACTCAATGTGTAAACGGGATCCATGGCGAGGTTATCAATTTATAATTCTCCATTAATAGCTGCAGTTCCTAACCTGAAAAATCAAATTATATCTGTATGAGCACCGGTCTATTCACCAGGTTTTCTCGTGAAGCATATAACGCATACTTGACGAATGTCGCCAGTTTAAAGTAATCTGGCGACTTATGTTTCATTACTTCAGTGAATTAACTAGGGATGAGTCGATTCCACTTTTCTTCGATTCCGATTCCATCGATTCTTATTCCCAATAACAGGTGGGATATCGATATACCAGTAGCGTACGCCTATTTTTAAATTCAAGCATTGGCTGAAATAAAATAAAAAAGACAGTTAAATCGCTCAAAACGTATATTTATTAGCAAATAGCAATTCAGCTTATTGAGATGGATAAAAAGTACAAATTAATAGCCTACACCCAAAATTACTGAGGCATATATGATGTGATAAATGAAATTTGATTTGATATTTGTCTATCTGGAATCTATGGAATCGGAAGCGACTTTAGGCGATCGATTCTCGATACCGATTCTAATCCTGATAATAGGTGGAATCGAGAATCGACATTTGGATTCGACTCATCCTTAGAATTAACCTATTTGCGGTAGACACTGTTCTTGGCAGTTCTTACAAATATACATCTCATAAATTTATTGTACTACGTTATCTGCGGTCATTTTGGAATTTATCCCTACCATGGGGCCTTGTTGCCCAGTTCGCAGAGCATCCGGTTACTGACCGAAGGGTCTCGGAATTAAATTCTGAAAAAATGCCTCGAGGCATCTCTCGCTAAACCCAGCTGGAAGATTTCCTGAGAACCATCCGGTGGAACACTGCGACGGTGTAAATTTGACTCGGACTATCTCTGACTCAGAATTACATTAATACTCCTCAGAGTCTCACTAAGCCCGCCGTACCTCGGATATAAAACATTTTGAGGGGTCGTTATCAGCAAGCCTTACTGCAATCTCGGCGATGAGCTCATTTGTTATCGTTAGCTGTGGCGTCCTAAATCAAGTATGCTTGCTTGATGTATTGAATATAATGGAATCTATTTTATCAGAAACAATTTGACTGTCATAAAAATATACCCCAGATCAATTGTATCACTCTGGTTGAGGAGTTATAATTTCCTTATCTCAATGAGCACTCCTCAAAAATTCATTTCAGTGTGCTCTCAACGGAGGCAATAAAAAGGAATAAACTTACGAAAGAAAATGAACACAATAAGACATCTTGGGGATCGGGTTGGTGTGGTGGCTGGAGCACTCACCTACCACACGGACGGCCAGGGTTCAAATCCCTGCAGAGGCGGGTGTTTTCCAGAGGAACCCGATCCCTACTTGAGTGTCTTGTGGAGGGTATTTCAAGTACAGTACTCCGTCTGTCAGATGAGACGTTAAGCCGTGGTCCCCTTGGCGCCTTTCGTTAAGAGTAGGCTAACGCCGACGCCGGGTTTCTATCCACCCTTCCTCCCTTACCCATCCCCTATGGCGCAAATGACCTTAGCTGTCGGTCGCCTCCCCTAATATCTAATCCAATCCAATAAGACATCTTTTTACTGGAATCCAAAGCGTGTAGAAGCCATGTTGGTAACCGTATTCTGGAAAATGTGCTTCTTCAGAAGCTTTCACGTCGGTGTTGACGGGGCATCAAGGCATTGTGGCTGCTACCTCGTTTAGCCAGATAGCCGAGCGACAGTTGAACGGGCATTCCCGCTACCATCATTAAATCACTCTTCCTTTTGCACTCGCTGGGAAAACTGAGAAATTATCCTCCAACGTGATAACATACAGGGTTATTTTGGAGTCGAAACTTGATCAATCAGTTGGAGATACGGCAACTGGTGCAGATACCATTAAGACTATCGAAGGTAAAATCGGTAAACTTGTCGAAACGTTAAATGGGAAGAATGGGACGAAGGAGCGAAGAGTCTTGGCCGGTTCCAAGTTTGCTCATTCAGAAAATCCGTGGACATAAGAGGCTGTGGTGGTCACTGTTACGTTCGTTAGATTTTAAAACAAGTCTCGGCCCTCGAAAGCTCTCAAAGGAGAGGCGAAGTGAGTTCCTTGGAGCCCATATACTTATCCACCCTCTCCAAACCTCCCCTTCAAAAGCCTCCGCACACCCCACAATCCGTCTTTTTCCTCCGCCCTTCCCCCAACACGCATTCTCCCCCTCCCCGCCTCCAAGGACAGGTTTAAAGGAGGTAATCTACCTCACCCTAGAGAATGAGCGGGGGGGGGAAAGGGGGGACAGGGAGTCGAGGGCTGGCGGCGGGAGGGGAGGGCTCAGTGGGCCGGTCGGCCGACAATGCCGCCCGCCAGCCATGAGAAAAGTACAAGTCTCCCCCTTCGCTCGTCGCCGTAGATTCGTTAAACGTGTCGCGTTGCCGCCGCCTCTGCAACCGCGCATAGATTGAGTTCCGAATCTTAAAGTAGGTTGCCGCTGCAATGTATATCTAAGCAACCTGAGAATACAAGTTTTCAACCTGTATCCTCTTGTACTTTCCTCCTTCATCCTTAGTTAATCCTCACCCCTATTTTGCATTTCCTCGCAAGGTATTGGCGTGAACCGAAGCCTAGGTAAGGATTGTAAAGAAATGATAGCTCTAAAAGAATCAGTATCATTGATAAGAGCAATGTTTCACGTAATATGCTGGATTTTGGATTTTTGTAATGCTATTTTACTAGCGGTCCGGTATTTTCATTTGTTGCCTAATTATATTCCCAGTGATTTTTGTGGTGAAGAAGGGTATCCGAATCATCATTATCCTTCGGAATCCCAGAGGCCAGCGCTGACCATTCACTAATGATACCAGCTTTCAGCCGCATGAGGAAAAAATGGTAATTGGCTAGAAAGATGTACGGGTTTAAATGAAATACATCGCTATTTAAATCCCATAGGTCCTAATTACTGAAAATTTATCTATACTAGCAATATGCGCAGGGCCATTTTTGTGGTAGATATTCTCTGCATTTGCGTGTAGCAACCTTTTTTAGATGCTAAATGCGGATTTTCGCCGAGGTTAGGATTTTAACAACTTACTACCTACTCTCGTGATATATTACTAATCCGAAAATTTGCGATACATAACTTCATATCTGGGGCCATTTCTAGTTGGAAGAATTTGTGTAGACGCTCAATATTTTTTTCAATGACTATATTTCGCAATACTGAAATGTGATATTTGTAATTCTTTTATTATTTTGAAGAATAGTTATCGTGCTTTAAGAGAAGGTCGAAGTGAAAAATAACCGCAAACGAGTCTTCAGCTCCTCTACTGTGTTATGGCGAATGGACTCGTCAGCTGGTTACCAAACTTGCTTTTTACCCTCCTCGTCTTCCTTCTTCTTTTAAAACCGCCTTCACTACTTTTCCCTCTCTGTTGATGTAAAGCCGGCTCGGAGTTCAACTCCCAGCTGGCTGCTATATTTCTTCCTTTGCTCCACCAAACAATAAGGCAGGGGAATCCGGATTCGTGGGTCTGAAAGTTCCTTTCAACTGCCAAAAGAAGGGATCCACTGGGCCGACATATTATGGTCATCACGGCAGAATATACACATAGCTTGCAACATTCCAGTTTCGTTGCTGAGCTACTCGTCGCAAAACCCCATTTATCTTCCGTAAGCGAGAGTATATTTATTATCTGAGGATTGATAAGTCTCTGCTCCATATCGACGTTTCGAATATATGTGATTAAAAAAGAGCGAAATTACGCGCGCACTCACGTTTCCAATGTTCTTCACCTCGACCAATTTGCGGTCAAATGTAAGCTTTCAGCGTATCGTTTTTTTCAACAAATTCAAGTGAAACAAATTCACAAAGCCGCATGTGTTACGCTCTATTCCTTAAGGATTGTAGTCGAAAAACAGTGCGCTCATTTGCTTCGCAGTGCTTCTAAGTGCGTGTAGAATGTAAAGCTCTCCCGAAATGATGACCGCTTCCAACACATCTTTGTCCTTCTCAGCGAGCAAATTCGAAAGGCGGGGAGTGCTCGAACACAATGTTTTTTGTAGCGAATGACTAAGGTGTATTTTACGTATTCAAGTGGGATTAGTTTAAAATCATGAGTGTCTCATCGTGGTTCCATTGCAGTCACGAATTTCGTCTGTCAAAATGGGAGTGATTAAAGCTTCTCAATTTGTTTGTTTTAAGGAAGGTAACAAACGGAAGCACGAAATTTGCCTCACTACTGAGCAAAAAAAATCTCATACTCCCAATTACTCCAAAGTATTAGCCACCGATCGCCCTATTTAACACATGGGATTTGATACGGCCGTTCACTTCCAAAAGGTGACAATTTGAAAATAAATCAATGAGAAAGTTTTCATGCTTATATTACGTATGTATGTGAAAGTGTGTAATTTGAATATTTATTAACTTAGTCAATGATAAAATTATCACTTATTATAATTCTTATAAAAGCGCGAAAACTTGGGTTAAAAAATGATTTAATCGGTCGGCGTGATATAAATAATTTTTTTGCCACGAATATGGTTATTCAGTGAAATGCTGGAGAGTTCAATCGTAAAAAATAAAATCTTGCGTGATTTACGTTACTCTGTCTACTTACTGCTTCTCAAAACTGCTTAAACTTGAAAATAAAATTTTTTTAGGGTCTCTAATCTGACCAAGTCTCGTTCAATTCGTTTTCCTAGATGAATTCGCCCTCTTCGATCGCCACAACATACACCGCGTGCATGTGTTTGTTCTGCGCTCCCATTCCTCAATTCCGCGTTCGCCCGATGCCAAAGCATGCCCGGAGCGAGGGCGAAAAATTTGTGGTCGTCTCGCAAGGGCCCGAGGCTCTGCGGTGGTGGTCACCGCTGGAACCAGTTGAGGGAATGATATTTTACACCGTTTTGCATGGTCCCACGACCGCAGTGTGCCTTTCTTTCGCCACTCCACCTCTCCTCCTCCTCCTCAATCTCTCCCCTTCGCCATCCTTGTCTCTCGGGTGCCCCAACCACTCGCTCTCTATTCTTCCCTACCCACTCCCTCCTTCCTTCCCTCCCCCCCCCTCCGCACTCTCTCCACCCACTCCACTCCCCCTCCCCCCCCATTCACCCTCGAAACCTCCTTGCCACTCTCCACTCCTTGAACGAAAAATTTCCCGGCCTCCTCCTCTACCAGCCGTGACGACTTTCTTCCTCTCATTCACACTCTCACACGCTCGCAAGTTCCTGTCGCAAAATACCTCCTTTCAGTTGATGTCTTCTTACCAGGTCTTCATCTGAGAAATGCCAATTATGTGTCATTCGTAGATACTCGTGAAATTCATTCAAAAGACAATAACGGAGCATGGTGGATTAGACCTGTATCAATCGAAGGGAGATCGGAAGGGAATCGAAGGGAGAAATATAGGTTAAATCTTTTACGAAAGTTTGATGTAGACGTTTTTGCCAGACGTTCAAAATATTTTGCTTGAGCCAAATTATTATGGTATGAACGATCACAGAAATAAGATTAAGGAAATAGACTGCAGAACCAATAGATTTAAGATGTCATTTTTTCCACGTACAATAAGGTACCAGATAGATAGATTGTGACAGAACAGTTCTAGGACACTGACTAGGATAAATAGGTTTTTTCAGTAGTGCTCAGTATCTTATCATGAATTGTAGATATGAACTTCGCATGCAATCTTCGGCATGATATACTCCGGCATGTCTTACTACCTTGTAGTGCTATTTATTTGTCGCATTAATAATACTAACCAGTGCTTGTATCTTGAGTAATGTACTGCATGGTAGCATGTTCGTCTACGTATCACTCTCCTGGTTTCTGGTCTCACTGCGTACCGTTGTCCTGACTGCTTTTGGCCTGCGCCTAGCATTCGGGGGAACGTGCACGGTTCTGATTTGAACTGGGATGAGTGCTGCATGCCTGGTGCGTAATCACCCCGGGCCACACACCCCAGTGGTGGCTTGCACGGTATTTCGTAGATGTAGATGATTTGTTGAGGTATAGGTGTCAAATGATACTTCGATAACTACAGCCTTCCGTATGTCGTTCGCCATGAAGTTTTATATTACCCCCTATATTCTAGGTATTCGTACTGCGCACCCTAATAATCTGCACTTATTCCCAGAATTCGGTGTACTCAGTTATGTTTTCAAGGTAAAGGCATTGATACATTGATATAGGGTGCTCACACAAAAAGAATTTCTGGTGCGTTCTGACAGGTAGGTATTAGCAAAATTATAAAAAGTTTAGGATTATTTTGTCATAAGTAAAAGTCTTACTCGTGTCTTGTCTCAAGAGAATTCTTTACGGCAGCAAGTGGGCAATTACATTGAGAGTTGGTGATACTTCGCGTGATATTAACCTAATAAATGTGATGATGGAAGAGTTACGTTATTTCAAGTTTTCAAGTCTCGATCACAGCAGGGGTTTTTATCGCCACCAGTAGGATAAAAAATCTTGTTTTCACTATTCGGTGCTAAAAATGAAGCAGTGGGACTGAAGACATTCTTTAAGGAGGTTGACGTGAGATACCGTTTTATCTAGAATTAAATAAATTTGGTGTTATTTTAAAGATATATATCTCACTTTTCCGAGGACGACAAAATATCAGTCCTTGACTCCACTACCTACTTTTTGAGGTATTTGCCTACAAGTGCCAGCCATTTTACATGAGAAATGTTTTCGACGTTTGAGGCATTATTTTTTTTAATGCAAGGCTTTTCTAACAGCTATATCTCTTCAGAAATAAATACTGTTGTTATAATACTTTCTCAGCCATTTAGAAAAATAATTTATGCTCTCAATATTTTTTTATAATAACAAAAACATTTCCGTTGTGGATTTTTAAACGTACCGCGTGGGAAAAATGAGTAAAATTATACACTTATGTTAGATATATTTATTTATATAATGAGAAATTAGTCACATAAAAGTATTTTCTTGCTCTATTAGTAATACAATACTTTATATTTGATTATGGTCTCCGTTACGATTAGGGAAAAATTCAAGCTTACTTATAGATGATATTAATGGCATCGGAAAGAAAGAATCGCTAACCTCCCTTCATAAAAAGACAGCTACTCCATGCAATAAATTCTCTGTATTCAGTAATTTCTTGAACATAATGGTTTTATGGGATTTTTGCAATCCTGATGATAAATGCCAAACGCAACCTTCGGCTGGTCGGCAGGCATTTTCCCGCCAGCTCTCTTCAGGCTGCCGGAATTGGCTCCGCTCCTCCACCTAAAACGCTTCTACGTTTTATGTCCTTTTTTTAGAAAAATTATCTTCTTCTTACTACATGTCATAGGCTTGAAGCCTTTTACGGCCTCCTTCAGTCCCTGTATTTCCTCTTCTCGCGCTGTCGTCCCTGGGATCTTCTGCACATTGCTCTGTATTTTCAAATTTGTTTTGGTATCCTCTCTTCCTTCGTTCTTTCTAAGGGTTCTCTCCATCCAGTTCTGTAATCACTTATCATTTTGTTGATACTTTTTACACCGAGCTCTTGCCATGTATCTTTATTTTGTTTTCAACTCGTATTTCTATTCGTATATAGCAGCCAGCTATTCTTCTTGAGAATTTCAATTGCAGATGTATATAATCTTTGGGCATTTGCTTTTGTAAGTGTCCAGTTCTCGCTACCTTCTATTTACAAAATTTCTTTGATATGTCTAGAGTACAGCATAGTAACAAACCTTAAAAAATAGATAAATTATCAAAATTAGAAAATAATATTGATTGCGGGCCTCACGGTAAGATATTTTGTAGAATCCTTACCATACTACAGTTATGTTGACACTATATACTAATTTACTTAATTTCATATTTCCTCCTCGCCTTTATTTCGACTATATTAAAAAATAATCACATTTTGTCACGGTGAAGTTGTTAAGTGGAAAAATTGGTCGCTACATGTGTGATATGGTTCCGACAAAAACAATAATGTCTTCATCCTTACATAAATCCTTTTAGCCTCCTCATATTTTTTATAAACCATTGTTTATCTACTTACGAAGTGAGTACTGCATTATTTAGAGTAAAATCAGCGAAAAGCATGGAAATAAAATGCGAATTTTAGAGTAGAATAAAAATCGGGCCTTGAGTTGACATTGATAATATTGCTTCAATTTCGAAACCATTTTAGATGATCTGAACTCGGAGAGCAACACAAACAACATGCGATAGTAAACATGTAAGGTATCAATGCAATGTAGTCAATAGTCATATTTAATTTCTCTACCCTTCTCATGTGTTCTTTTTGTGCCACGGAGTCTTCTATGTAGTCCGGCAGAACTTGGGTGTGTTGGGTGCATGCTGATCCTAGTCAAGGAGATCAAGACATCACTTTCAAGTAGGTATGATGTCGGTCTTACTGCCAGACGGGCTCAGTGGACTGACGGGTAATCATGTTCAGGAGCAGTCAACTGGAAGATGGTGATTAAGACCTCGCTGACCCCATGTGAATGATTATGGCTTAAAAGCTTTTCCAGGGCGAAGCAGTCTTTGAGGGGCTGTCATTTACCGTGGTCGCCATTCTCTGGATCCTTCGCTTTTAGGGCCCCATCCTCCCTTTCCCGTCCTACACATTCAATTGCGCCAATTACTTACCGCTCTCCCCCCGCTCACCCCATTCCATTTCGCCGTTCACTTCTCGCCCAATATCAATTTCGTTTGAAATTTTCATTTCCACGTCTCCTCTCGGTCCCTTGCACAAGAGGCCGCCGTCGCCCAAATCCTCAAACCATCCCGATCGCCTTCCGCCGCCCCACTTGGGCATTCACCTCCCCCGCAAGACTCCTAATCATTCGCCATGGGCTCCGGGCCGAAAATAGCCCATTTCGATCGTATGAGCTGCAGCCACCCACCAATGGCCACAAAGCGATCCCGACGACGGCCAGTCCCAACTTCGAGAGTGTGTCGCCCGCCACAGTTCACGAGGCCTTCGAATGAAGACGATTTCAATTCCGTCGCAAATCAGGTGGCCGCTGAGGTGATGGCGGGTAGGCTGACGAATGAAAATGGGGCTATTTGCTTTTCTGGTGATTGAAACCATGGGCAAAATGATCTCTTGTTCATTTTGACATGATTATTGCATCTAATCTGGTGCACTTCTTATATAGTGGAAATCAAATTCAGTGGATATAATCCCAGAATGCTGTTGACCAAAGATGCACCCAATATGCTATTAAAAATCTGTGGGATTAAATTTATTTTAGTTGTATTCCTTTGAGATACAAAATGCTGAAATTAGATGGCATAGCAAAAAAATATCGAGAGAAATATAAAACATCGAAAGCAATCCGTATGTCACTCCTTCTCGCATTGGATCGTCACCAGAAAGTATAAGTGACACGGTATGCAAGGGATATATCATAATTTTCTTCAGAGTATGCCTTTAAACGCAATTAATTAACGCATAATTATGCAATGAATGCTGCAGGAAAGAGTCTCCTTTGGCTTGTGTGGTAATTAGAACCTCCAATTCATGTATACCCGGTAACTAAATCATGAATCTCACTTGGTTTCTGCGAATTAATCATCGAAAATTGATGAGGCGAGGCTGTCGTGTTATTTTAATGCGCTATTATATTCGATTCGTACAGCATGTAAATACTTATGCAATGCCGGTGAGTCGTTTGGTATATTTTCAGGTTAAAGACCTCAGTTCTGATGGCTTTCCGGTACGCTGAATTATTCCGGTAACAAGATTTAAAAGAGGTCGTATTCCAAATATTCCGACATGTCGACTTATCTGAGTTCTTTCTTTGTGGCAGTTTTTCGAGTTTCCAAAAAAATAAAAGAAGGAAGTAAATATTCGCTCGTTTGGAGAGATGAGGGCATTTTCAAGTTAAGTCAGAAATAAATTCAAATTATTCATTCTTGGAAAATGTCAAATAAGTTGAGCTGATGTGTGTGTCTCAATCTGTTGAGGGAATGCTGAAGAAGGCAATTGAGGGGAGAACACTTGGGAAGCACGGTAGAGGAAGAAAGATGATAGGAATTCTGGACGGAATAAGAAGCGGGAGACGAAATGAGGATTTCAGGAGGGATCTGATGGTGGAAAATACACAATAGAGAAAACGGATTTGATCAGTATAGTCCAAAAACCTACCAATCAGCTGATAGAATACTTGATGGTGACGAGTCAAAACCTGAGTACTCGAATTAATGTGTGCACAATGGTCACGTCAAACTCCCGAGACGAAACGACAGGGTGAGAGATTGTGTACATGAATTGGATATCTCAACTCTTAACTCGTTTGCAAAGCTTTTATGTTTTGTGTGATGATGAAAGGCGTAACTTCCTTTGGATGAAAATTATGATACATCAGATTGGATCCAAAGTTGTAGGTGGGAGAGGAAGAGACCGTTTGATCATTAATATATATAAAGCTACAAAACTGACTGACTGACTGACTGACTGACTGACTGACTGACTGACTGACTGACTGACTGACTGACTGACTGACTGACTCATCAAAATTCCTGGGCATTTCTAAACGAGCTAGGTGGGTGAAATTTTCAGGATAGAGTTGGAGTCATGTGTCGAGTTGGGAAAAAATCGAAAAAGTTAAAAAAGTCGATTAGGCTTCGATTTATTGCAATCGAAAGCTTTACATCGGATTATACGGGAAAAACGAAAAATTTTAGTGTAGACCTTTTTTCTTTCGTTCATTAAAATATGAAATAATTGAGCTAACAGACTGATTCTTTCACAAATATGAGGCTGAATGCTTGAAGAATCTAATTATTTCAATCGATTCTTTCCTACCTACCGTAAAACTGATATATTTAAACTTTTATTTGGGATTTTAGACTTTTTTCACTTTCGTTGCTATGGATTTATTCCATTGTCGCCTAGCCGAGTGTCGACCCAGGTTTGGAACTAAGCTAGGCGGGCCAGTTTCAGGGGAGGGTTATATTTATGTGTTGATTTTGGGTAAAATCGGAAAAGTTAAAAAAGTCGATACGGCTTCGAGATATTGCAATCGATAGCTTTACATATATATATTAGGTATCCTAAATGCATGTAATTTACTCTTCTCTATGCCATTTTTCGCACTGCTAAATACTGGGTATAATTTCTTCAAACTTTTCCTGGCCTCTACCATACCTTTGATGGCCAATTTCAACCAACCAAGCTTCATGATATTGTCGTTTTCATTAAAAAAATATGCAGTCCATGCAGAAGATTGGAAGAGAAAAAAATATTGAACATGAAAAGTAGTAAAAATCTCGATTCCGATCGAACTTATATAGTAAAATTCTTCATGTGAGCTCTAATTAGGTATGCTGTACTGAAATGAAATATTTAACGTAGAAGAACGTCTTATATGCTGTCAAATGAGGATATGATGATCTTTCAGTGGTTTCACGTTCGTTTCGATGTACTGATTATAGTATTTTGAAAAGTCGTTAATAACCGGATGACATACAATATAAGTTTGTACTAGAACTGTCTGGTATCCATACCTCATGAGGCGCGTATTTCATTTTCGAGAATTATATTTTTCTTTGCTTGCATGTGGCACGCAGACTTGAGAGCTTTCATTTTTTTCCTTATTTAAAGAGTATCATCATCTAGCACTCCCCCCCCCTGTTTGCAAATTGCAAGCACCCATATAGGCATCATTAAATGGACAGGTGCTATTAATACATCGCTGCTAAGTACTGGGTATAATTTCTACCACTTCTTCCTGGCCTCTACCGTAGCTTTGATGACCAACTTTGACCAACCAATCTTCATGTATTTTAGTTTTTATTCTATAGCATGTGCAATTCATGTAGAAGATTGAAAAAGATAAATGGAACATGAAAATTAGCATATTAAAATTGTCGATTCGGAACGAAGTTCTATTATAAAGTTTTCATGTTAGACCTTATTAAGTATGCTTTACTGAAAGGAATATCTAACGTAGAAAGGCCATCAAATAAAGTTATGTTGAACTTGCAGTGGTTCCACGTTCCTTTCATTTCACTGACTATAGTATTTTGAAATGTCGTTAATTACCGGATGAGATATAATATGATTTGTACTAGAACTGTCAGGTATCCTTACATCATGAAATTCATTTCGAGAATTCCATAATATTTTTCTTTGCCAGCATGTAGCACATATACTTGAGAGCTTTCATTAGTTTTGTAAGGATGATGCATTCATTTTTCGATGCTTAAAGTTTAAAATAATGTACAAACCCCCCTTGCTTGCTAACAGCAAGCACCCATTTACTCGTTAATATATATAAAGCTACAAAACTGACTGACTGACTGACTGACTGACTGACTGACTGACTGACTGACTGACTGACTGACTGACTGACTCATCAAAATTCCTGGGCATTTCTAAACAAGCTAGGTGGGTGAAATTTTCAGGATAGAGTTGGAGTCATGTGTCGAGTTGGGAAAAAATCGAAAAAGTTAAAAAAGTCGATTAGGCTTCGATTTATTGCAATCGAAAGCTTCACATAGGATTATATGGAAAAACGAAAAATTTCAGTGTAGACCATTTTTCTTTCGTTCATTAAAATATGAAATAATTGAGCTACAAGACTGATTCTTTCACAAATATGAGGTTGAATGTTTGAAAAACTTTATTCTTGCAATCGATTTTTTCCTATCTGCCGTAAAACTGATATTTTTTAACTTTTATTTGGGATTTTAGAATTTTTTTCACTTTCGTTGCTATGGACTTATTCCATTGTCGCCTAGCCGAGTGTCGACTCAGGTTTGGAACTAAGCTAGGCGGGCCAGTTTCAGGGGAGGGTTATATTTACGTGTTGATTTTGGGTAAAATCGGAAAAGTTAAAAAAGTCGATTCGGCTTCGAGATATTGCAATCGATAGCTTTACATATATGTGTTAGGTATCCTAAGTGAATGAAATTTACTCTTCCCTTTGCCATTTTTCGCACTGCTAAATACTGGGTATAATTTCTTCAAATTTGTCCTGGCCTCTACCGTACCTTTGATGACCAATTTCCACCAACCAAGCTTCATGATATTGTAGTTTTCATTAAAAAATTGAGCAGTTCATGTAGAAGATTGGAAGAGAAAAAAAATTGAACATGAAAATTAGTATATTAAAAATCTCGATTCCGATCGAATATATATAGTAAAATTCTTCATGTTAGCTCTTATTAAGTATGATGTACTGAAATGAAATATCTAACGTAGAAGAACGTCTTATTAGCCGTAAAATGAGGTTATGATAATCTATCAATGGTTCCACGTTCGTTTCGGTGTACTGATTATAGTATTATGAAAAGTCGCTAATTACCGGATGACATACAATATAAGTTTGTACTAGAACTGTCTGGTATCCATACCTCATGGGGCGCGTATTTCATTTTCGAGAATTATATTTTTCTTTGCTTGCATGTAGCCCGCAGACTTGAGAGCTTTCATTTTTTTTCCTTATTTAAAGAGTATCATCGTCTAGCACTCCCCCCACCCTTGCTTGCAAATTTCAAGCACCCATATAGGCATCATTAAATGGTCAGGTGCTATTAATACATCGCTGCTAAGTACTGGGTATAATTTCTTCAACTTTTTCCTAACCTCTACCGTAGGTTTGATGACCAACTTTAACCAACCAAGCTTCATGATATTTTAGTTTTCATTCTAAAGCATGTGCAATTCATGTAGAAGATTATAAAAAAAAAATTTAACATAAAATTTAGCATATTAAAATTGTCGATTCGGATCGAAGTTCTATTATAAAGTTTTCATATTAGACCTAATTAAGTATGCTGTACTGAAAGGAATATCTAACGTAGAAAGGCCATCAAATAAAGTCATGTTGAACTTGCAGTGGTTCCACGTTCCTTTCATTTCACTGACTATAGTATTTTGAAATGTCGTTAATTACCGGATGAGAGATAATATGATTTGTACTAGAACTGTCAGGTACCTCATGGACCGTGAAATTCATTTCGAGAATTCCATAATATATTTCTTTGCTTGCATGTAGCACGCAGACTTGAGAGCTTTCATTGGTTTGGAAGGATGATGCATTCATTTTTCGATACTTAAAGTGTAAAATAATGCAGAAACCCCCCTTGCTTGCTAACAGCAAGCACCCATTTACTCGTCTTACTATAAAGCTAGGATTTGCCAAATAAAAAATTTTGTTATAGTCGTATGGCTTTGAAGGGGTAGTTATTATATTTCCTTAGAACCGGAATGCAAGTTAAAGATGTGTAGACCGAACGGGCGGGGTGTCCAACAGCTTAAACTTATCAAATATAGTTCAAACTGATCATCAATAGCTCAATACTTTTCCAAATCCAATTCTTTCGATTTATATTTATTTATGAGAAGTGAATACATTAGATTTAATGTGAACCCTCAAAAAAGAACCAAATACTAATGAAACACATGGTGCCATTGCTAGCATATATCTTTAATTTTTACTCATCGAAAACGTATGACCAGCTTTGTTTTTGCGCAGTGCTTAGCAATTATTTTTTTGATGCCTCATAATTTGAATAATGAATGAAATTTTGCTGTTATTTCTCTGGCAAAGCATCGAACTGCATTCAAGGCTTACTCTTCATTCGGGGGCAGTAGTTAGCATCGATCGATCTTGAGGATTCAATCCCTCCGAAGCGGGTTAATGACTCGTTTCCCACGGACAGAGTATGGAGAGAATGGGTGCTTTTATTGATGCTCATGGATAATGAATATTTTATCATCATGACAACTTCGATTCTTGCTGTAAACATGAACTATTGTCTCACTATAATTTGGAAAAAGTACTAACCGGAGTGGAAACCTATCAACACGATGGAAGGATGTAAGAAAAATTAATCAGGAGTACAGATTTGGTCTGATCCGGCTACATTGATTTTTAATGAGCATTTACTCCTTTCACGCGAACGGTTTAATTTTTCGACCAATCGATTATTTCCACAGTCACGTCGATTGGAATAATCTCATAACCTCAACGCCCTATTCTTTCAAAGGACTGGTCACTTTCAGGGCAGGAATCTCCTAAAAATGTCCCTTAGCTGTTTGGAGCCTCGCTTCTTCAACATGATGTGCAAAATGCTCAATGTTTTACGACAGTGACTCCACTGATCTTATTATCTCCCTTCTTGCGCAGCTTTTATCATTTCATTACCTCTTAACATGTCCTCCATTCGTACTTCTGTCACCTCGAAGAGCGCCTTCTATTTTCTATTCTCTCCAACTAATACTTCAGACTCTTTCATTTCTCTCGCTCTCCAACCAACGCGCATAGTTAAGTCTTCTCCGTAAACACTTCTCAAAAGCCTTCAGTTTAACATGTCCTTTTTATGAGGTGCCAAATTTTGACATACTTTTAATAATTTTTTGGCGCTCTACTTCTTATAATCAATTGGTTTTGTCAGTTAGACATTTGTATATTAGTTCCATAATTTCTGCTTGTATCTGCAGTCCTCGAGCCATTATCATCTGAAATATTTATTGCATAGATAAGGTGCCTGAATTGTTAGATACGCTCTATTTTTTTTCTATTCCAAGGTAGACATAGTTTTCCTAATGGCTTCGACGCTTCTATCATCTAAAGGCTGTAGCTTCGAAAGAAAAATTCTAGTGAATATCAATGCAGTAATGAGGAATAATTTTCAATTTATCAGTGGTTATTTAGTTTATTGCCGACTTGTTCCTTTTCATTACTTCATGTTGGGTGCGGAACCATCGCAATACCACGTTATTTATGCTTGAATGAATTTTCGCTATGGGAATTGCAATTAGTGTTCATGGAAAATTTCCTTAAATTTTTCCTTCTCAATCAAGTCCAATGCCAATGGAGGGAATTTAACTATGTTTGAACATTACAATGCTGCTACTTAAAATAATAGTTATTGCTGACGAGGTCCTGCCGCGGGTACGGACAAATAATCTGGACTCCGCTTCGATTGGCAACCCTGCAAGCGCGTAGTCTGCGAATCGTCATGCTTCGATCTCCCGACCTCAATGTCGCTCTCAGCGTGTGCGACTAACCGACGGCGGCGGCGGCCTCGCTTCTCCCAACCCGCCAACTTCTTCCCTCTCGCCACCGGCAGCCTGTTTATTCCACCTCATGTTTCGGAGGTTACTCATCTGTATTCATCGTAATGGCGATGACAAAATGATAATCTCTGAATGAAAAATGTTTTCAAGTGCAATTCTTAGACTTAATTCCGTGGGTTCGCGTGAAGGTGGTTCGAGCGAGATTTTTCCCTAATCATGATGGAGTCTAAGGATGAGTCGAATTCAAATGTCGATCCTCGATTCCATCGATTCTCAGGATTAGAATCGATATCGATAATCGATCGCCTAAAGTCGATTCCGATTCCATCGATTCCAGATAGATAAATATTCAAATCAAATTTCGTTTATCACATCATATTTGTCTCAGTAATTTTGGGTGTAGGCTATCAATTTGTACATTTTATGTAGATACCTCAATAAGCTGAAAATATATTTACTATTTGTTAATAACTATACTTTTTGAGCGACTTAATTGTCTTTGACATTTTATTTCAGCCAATACTTGAATTTAAGTAACAATCGTACGCTACTGGTATATCAATATCCCACCTGTTATTAGGAATTAGAATCGATGGTCGGAATCGAGAATCGGGAATCGATTTGAAAGAATCGGAATCGAAAAAAAGTGCAATCGACCCATCCGTAATGGAGACCAGATTTTAATCATCAGAATCTGTAAAAGACATGTAGCAAATATTGCAGCAATATAGTTTAATTTGCTTGAAACTCTCAGTTGTTAAATAAGTATAGCATTCATAGAAGAATCGCATGTAACTTCTCAACGGGATAATTAAAGTCAGTTGTAATAGAGTAGTGCTATATACGAAGGTTTAATATGGTTAGTACTCAGGTCTCCATAAGTGTAAAAAAATCTTTGGCATGAAGCAATGTTGTACGCATACCGACGGCTCCTACTTAGTACAAGGAACAATGTGATGTGCTAAATCAAGATAAGATGTAGAAGCCGTGAAGTTGCATGGAGAGCTGGGGGTAAAAACACCCTAAATGTCACTGAAATTAGCTAAGATTGATTATTCAATGTAATGTATGAAATAAAAGGACCGGGGAAAAATCCAATCCATTTGTAGCCATCGATTAAGGTTGCTAAGAAATACAATATTGTTGATATATGAGAGAAATATATAATCTCGGAATCGAACACTTAAATGTTAAGCTCAAACTAAGCGTAAAATAATTTATATTGCAAAGTTAAATACTAAGTATTAAGTATTCTTTCTGCCATCCGATGGTGAAAATTTCAAACCTATATCTTGATTGCAAGAACTTTAAGAGAGCAAAAAAAACTTCAGCACTGATTCCAATGTTTTTGTTGTGGAAGTAAAATATGGTGGCTCAGAAGCATTTTCTATGGCCTATAGATCAAGTTAGTGTATATGCAAAATACATGAAAAATATCTGGTCATTCTTCTCTGTAGTTTTCGAGGGGAAGAGTTACCAACATGCAGAAACCACTTTTTTATATTTTTTATGCATTTGCATAGATTAGTTTTCAACTTGGCACATTTATTTCACGCCGTACGTACGGTTAACACGCCTTCACAATGGAAGGATTTTACGGTCCTGTAAAAATTACTGAAGTGAGTAGTCGAATTATTTTTTTAAATGGTTGGGACAGCATGAAAACTACATCCTGTTGCGTTTCTGACGTGATGAAGATGTTAGAAATTCCAAATTTAAAGAAAAAGTCTCTCTTGAGGGTATGCTCTTATCCTATCCCATGTAAAAATATATCTGCTTTTTAGGAAATATCTCAAAAAGTAGTGTGTTTAATGGCATATCTTTAGGAATAATTGGAAAGATGAGATATTTTTCTTCATAAGAGGCCAAATTCAATATATTAGGTGTGAATTGATATCTCGATCAAACAACCTTCAATGAAAGATATGGCAGCGGCAAAACTTGGTGGCACAGACGTACGCGGCAAGGAGGGGAGGTAGATGAGGAGGAGGTGAAGGGAAAGAACAAAATGGCGGAGAGGGAAGTAACAAGCAAGTGTAAGGCAGGGGAACGAAACTACTTCGCGAAGTAAGTTGGAACACAAGACTATTAGGGATCCTATCTTAACGTCTCATTGTGTGATGAGTCAAAACGGGACAGCAGGTGGTCGTGAGTCATCCCCATCCTCGAAGCCCTTGTGTTGGGAGCAATTTGATAGGCTCCACACTATACAACCTTTCTCCCCAGTTCCGCAGGGTTCTAAAAGTTCAGTAGCCCATGTCCCGGAATCATCCTTTGCGCAGCCCCAGAACTTTAACGAGAGCTATATATGGCCTCATATGGCCCGCCCAGATCGTCACATTTGAAGCAGTTATTTTTGAACAACTTTCTCCTGCCTCGTTGAAAGGAAGAAAATCTACCCTCAGCTCATGCACTCATCGGATATGGTACGAGAGTGTCTTCCATGAAGAATTCTACAGTTCTCTCATCCGAGTAACTTAAATAAAAAAACTGGAAACAGGCTGTTCCGATCTGAAATAAGTTGTCTTCCGCTAATCTGAACGATTTCTGCATTAAAACAGGAGAACCAGTTTAACCTGTATCAAACAGTGCCAGAGAAATAGTATTCTCCATGAACGCCGAATCGTGACGTAAACTTATTTCGTTTTCAACCTTGGCGAGCATTCTGTAAGTTGACTCTTAGCGGATGAGAGGCTGGTAACGGTTCTTGTTTGAGACCAATTTGCAAGGTGGACGTTTACCACCATTTCCTCGATCGAAACGAAATCGAAACGTGGATTGAAAACTTTGTAAAAATGTCTGTGCAGTATGATTTGTGAGAATCTATGATATACCGATGGAGATGTTGGCGATAGGTGTGGCTTGGAAATATGAGGAGACCAGGGGCGCAACAACGGGGATAGGTAGGGGGCATGGCCCCCCTCTCCCTCCGCCAAGCACGATTGTGGGGGAGGCTAGCCCCCCTCCCAGAAATCAGAGGTTTTGGCTCACTTTTTAATGGAGACCGCCCGATTTGCAAAATTATTTGCGCCTTCATCCCTTAGTGGGTTGAAATTTGCACTTTCTCAGACCTATTTGGGTGAACATTTATTTGCAGACTCTCTTCTCCCCGCTTAGCTAGCTTATACAGATTTTTCAAGGAGTTTGCCCCCCTCCCCCCCCCCCCACGATTCGGGGGGTTGTTGCGCCCCTGGAGGAGACGTTATGATTGACTTTAAAGCATTATGAATGTGTTTTTGCGAAAAATTCAGTGTTTTGATCTCGTGTCCACCTTGACGAATACATTTCTCTGGTAGATACTATTTACATATTTTTTGCCTCTTTTAAGTTAATATTTTATAAACGTGGCAATTTTTTTCTTTCCGAATTACTTTATCATAAACTACTCTGCTATAATTAGATATCATCAAAAATGATAAGTTGGCTGTTTACTTTTATACGTGTCAGCATTTTAGATGTATGATTGCAAACAAGCTAAGTTGTATATTTACACTGTTCATATGCACGTTTCGTCGTATCCTACCAAACAAGTGTCAATTCTTACCATGGCACAAACGATCAGTAAATGGATTAAAATTCTCAAATTGTAATCTATATACTAAATACCCCTAATCTATGTAAGTAGCGAGTTGTATCCCAAAATATGACTGAGTCAAGCAATTAATAGACAAAAAATGATTTTGACTACTAAATTTTTTTTAATTACAAGGATAGAGCATTCAAATCTGCGACTGAAAAATGTATCCCGTTATGTGATTCAAAAATCAATGAAATCCCAGGTGACGCGGTTGAGTTCTCAAAATGAAGGCAAAAAATCTTGACAAAACATATGAATAAAAAAAAACTTGTTTCGCAGACGCTTGAGTGTCTGGAGTTCGTTCCTAACAATCAAGATCCGTGTACAAATAAATTACTCATTGGCTCATTCAAATGATTCAATTGTGAAAATCATCGACGTCTACGCAACACCTTGCGATCCAACGCAAAGATATGTGAAAGGGGGTGAGTTTTCACGAAAATGCATTGCGCTATATCCTATTATAGTTAATGTCACAACGACTACTGATGCATTAGCAAAAATCTGCCAAAGCTTGTCAAGGGGCAATATTGTACAAATGTGCATTACTCTATAAGCATGCTACAAATGTTAGCCTGAATCATTTTTTGACAACTACACATACGCGCATTTATACCATAGCTACTACGCAAACATGCACGACGTGGTGTTTGTACAAGGTAGCAAATAAGGATACAAGCATTAGGAGGAAAATCTCTGACTAGCTACAGTATGTAACGACAAATCTAGTTAAAGATCTCATTGACAATGGAAACCTAATCAATGTCTCATCTGTGCAACTATATTTATTGTAAGAGTTTAGGTTTTTTTATATACATCTACATCTACGTCATACCCTGCAAGCCACCCTCAGGGTGTGTGGCAGGGGGTGCTTACACACCAGGCATGCATGAATTATACGGCAGAACACCGAAACTACATCGAAACCAGCATACAATATACCGTACTGGCCCGAATATAAGACGGCACCGAATGTAAGATGGGTTGAGTAATAGAGATGCCATTTTAGGGAAAAAATGTTAATGTTCATATAGGATATAAGCAGCATGTAGATTTTTTACTCGTAAAAAATCAACGCTGTTAAGCATCAGTCGTCGTGATATGCCTAGCAAGCTTAAATGTGATGTTTTCATTCCTTGTAGCGCTGTAATCAAGTTTGAAATTGTCATCGCGAGGAACCAGTAGTTACACGGCGCACCAATGTTGCGCCGTGCCGCGTTGCTGGATGCGTCCCGAAATTTTATTTCCATAGGGCGCGAAAATAAGACGGATAGCAATTTTTGACCTCTTCCAAGTAGAAAATATAACAGTCTTATATTCAGGCCAATACGGTATTTCTTTAAAAATGAATAAGAAGGCCAAATGTAATACATCTACATCCTCTTATTACCCTGCAAGCCACCACAAGGGTGTTTGGCAGGGGAATAAAGTCGTCAGCTGTGCTACCCATCTATGTGAACTGCAGGCCCATCTCAACGTTTTCGCTTGCGTCCCTTACTCGGCAAAGCCTTCCACTATCCAACCCCACCCTCCCCTCCTCTCTTCCGCCTTCCCCTCCGTCCCCCTCCCCCTTCCCACCACTTCGACACACAAATTGTAGGTAGCCAAGGGGAGAGGGGACGGACTGTGGGAGGGGGTAGGTGGCCGGCGGCGGGTGTGAGGGGCGCTGGGGGGGAGAGGGCGGAAGGGAGGTTGGGGATGAGGTTCGGGAGGCAAAGGCAATGTAGTTTTCGACGGTGGGCGAAGGGAATCTGTTCGGCAGTTTACAAGGGAGGAGTGGAAGTCGGAATGAGGGGAAAAAAGGTCGGTGAGCGAAGAGTGAATGTAACCTTGTGATGTGTTGCTCTACGGAGGCAGAGCTTGCCGTGGATCGTGACATAAAAAGCATCATTTATTCTCATTAAGGTGGTTTGAGCTAGATTTATTCCATTGTCAAAACAGAGACTATATTCGAATTTTATTTTTTAACTTCATCGGCTGAATCAAGCATCAAGGAAATATTATAATAGTAATAGCATACACATGATTGAAATTACCAGTAGTAAAATAAATATGCCATCATTATTCTTTAAAATGGCTCATTATTTTTCGCCGTTGGCTGCTGCTTTAAGTGCCTTCACAGCTAATGGTTTTTTATTGCGATTCTATAAAACTTTCTGCAGTGAGAAATTGATCTAATTGAAAAATAGCAGAATGACATAAACATGCACATTTTTTTATTTTATACAGAGATTTTTGTTTTGTATATTTCATTTAAAAAATTCTCTCTGGAGTGTATACCTGCACAATTTCTCACAGAAAACGGCTGCCTTTTTTTGGCTCGAAAAGTTGTGAGGTTGGTAGCTAATGTTTTTTGTTATCTTTGAAAGAGTGACATATAATCTATTAAAAGGAATGCCGACAACATTGAATTCTATATGAGATAGTAACTTTCTCAAACTACCTTAAGATACTTGTAGAAAGCGTAGTTCTAATTGTCTTTCTCAATTACCGCAAGTGCAATTGTTTTATACGTTATTTTAACAAGTACAACATTTTTTATTACTTAGGTTTTCATCTATATATTCGATGTGCTTTCCAAAACACAAATATGGTCAGGCATGAACTAAACGTCAAACATACTATTTTTATTATTATTATTAATATATTATTAATATATATAAAGCTACAAAACTGACTGACTGACTGACTGACTCATCAAAACTCCTGGGGCATCTCTAAACGAGCTAGGTGGATGAAATTTTCAGGGTGGAGTTGGAATCATATGCCGAGTTGGGCGAGTATTTCATTTTCGAGAATTATACTTTTCTTTGCTTGCATGTAGCACGCAGACTTGAGAGAATTCATTGTTTTTTTTCCTTATTAAAGGGTATCATCATATAACACTTCCCCCCCTGCTTGCAAATTGCAAGCACCCATTTACTCGTCATTTTATAATTAGTAATTTTTTAAATGAACAGTTGAGTTATGTATCTGTGAGGACATTTCACGTTCAATGCAACTTATCGCTATTCATTCTACATAAATGGGGTAGACACTGTAGTAAATAGTAAAATTATTGAAAAACTACGGACGCATTGAACATAAATATTCATTGCAGCGAGTAGCAAGCGAGGATAACGAGTTTTTTCATGAAAACTGCATTTAACATCATCGACAAACGATTACGAAAACAATGGTCAAGTTTTTTGTAGAGGTTTTGAGAATTTTACTAACTAGAAAGACAATCAAAACAAAATACAGTGCTTCTCACATTTAGGTGAAATAAAGCATGTGATAAATAGCTAATAATATAGTGCATATAAGCTAGAATAATCGACAAAATCTGTATTTTTCTTATTTCTCTCAAATTTCTGCCAGCCGCGATGGCGTGGTGGGTGCAGGAGGCCGTGAGTTTGGATATCGACTTGGGAATATACGAATTTAGGTTAGACGTTGGAACGTTTTCGAGCTGAGGTCAGAATTAGGCAGTACAAGTATGCTCAACAGCTAGAACGCTTAGAAACCCAAGTCTACGTAAACAAATTTTCAGCAGACAAGCAAGAGAAAAGAAGCCACTCAATACTATGTAAAAAGAGAAACCAAGGAGGAGAGGTAGGGTAGCGTCGGAAGACGAATGAACGAGAGGGAACAAAAAATGAAGAACTACTGGCGAAAAAGAAAAGGACTCGAGACAGGATTATGGCATTGTAAAATATGACGATACATACTGTGACTCTATTTTCTTGGAAAAAGACGACAAATCTCATATGCGCTCATAGAAATAAAAGACCACGATTGTCTCGTTTAATATCAGTTTATTTCAATAGTACGATTTAATGGATATTTCTAGGTGATTTATTGAAGGGAAAAGTCCCAACGACTGGAAAAGTCCATATTTTGATCAGGATATTTATTTCAACGAATTTTATGAAAATTTTAGTTTTTTTTAATATATAAATTTAAAGGACAAAACTTTGAAATGAATAACTGTCATTAGCTGTGAAGGGTGTATATGATCACCATACCGTTGTGTTGCTCGAACGAAAAGCCCTTGCGAAGTAGGACTAGTTTCAGATATAGATCAAATACAGCGAAGGACAGCTAGATTTGTAAAAAAATGTTATAATAAAAAGGGTAGTGTTATTAAATTGTTGTAGGAATTAGGGTGGGATCCTCTGTCCGATCGAAGGGAAAAATATCGGTTAAATCTTTTACGAAAATTTGATGGTGACCATTTCTTGCCGGAAGTTCAAAATATTATGCTAGAGCCTAACTATTATGGTAGAAAAGATCACAGCAATAACATTAAGGAAATAGACTGCAGAACTGAATGTCATTTTTTCTACGTACAATAAATGACAGTATAGTTGTAATAGATCAGTTATAGGATACTGACTAGGTTAAAGAGGATTTTTCAGTAGTGCTAAATTTATTAACATGAATGTTAGATAAAAACATCGCATGCAATCTCTTGCATGTTTTAGTACCTTGTAGTGCAATTTATCTGTCGCATTAATAATACTAACCATTGCTTGTATCTTGAGTAGAATACTGCATGGTAGCATATTCTTCTACGTATCACTCTCCTGGTTTCTGGTCTGACTGCCGCAGTCAGACTGCGTACCGTTGTCCTGATTGCTTTTGGCCCGCGCCTGGCATTCGGGGAAACATGCGCGGTTCTGATTTGAACTAAAATGAGTCCAGCATGCCTGGTGTGGAATCACCCCGTTTCACACACCGTAGTGTTGGCTTGCACGGTATTTTGTAGATGAAATATCAAAATGTGTGATTTTTGCGTGGGTTTCGAGCGAGAAATTTTGACCCTCATCATTCGTTAGTCGGGCCTCTTAAGGTAGCTCTGGCTTGACTAAATGTGTCAAGACAAACACTAAGTTACTCATTTTTATTTATCCAGTTTAAGAAATCCTGCATTCGCTGTTAATATGGGTCATACATTGAAAACAAAATTAAGGTACAAAACATGCTGCATGGAACTATGCCATTTAGACTTCAATTAAGGCTGTATTTTGCTAATAACTTTATTTATAAATAATAGGTGGTATGATGGCTCTAGTTAATTTTTATTCAATGATAGAGGACTTTTACTAGCGGTTTTTGCTAAAAGCTTGAATATCCTTTCTTGTTCAAAATTACGTTTTTCTGCGGTAGCCTGAGCAGTCTCCATTAGAGCCCATGATAAAATCTTCACTTTCATGGCTGAATTACAATACATCTACGAAATACAGAGCAAGCCACCACTAGGGTGTATGGCACGGGGTGATTCCACACCAGGCATGCAGCACTCATCCCAGTCCAACCAGAACCGCGCGCGTTCTGCTCGCGACATGCAAGGGTTACAAAGACTACTATTACAGATTCAGAATATCATGCATAAATAAAAACATCAATATTTACATCATGCATAAATAAAAATAAGAATAAGTAGATAATATAAATATAAAGATCTACAATCTAGCTAATCTCACTATTCGCTCTATTCATGACGATGATCATAGCTGTTGTGGTCCCGAATGGTACGATGGTACGTGGAAAAAATGACATTTTATACCTATCGGTTCTAAAATCTATCTCTCCTATTTTATTTGCGTGATCTAATCTGCCGTAGCACGAGGAGGTTAAGAATATGTTTTTTACGTCGTCAGAGAAATTTTTTTCCTGAAATTTAGCTAATACTTTAAGCCTATAATTTAATCTACGCTGTGATAGCGATTTCCATCCCAATTCCTCTAACGAGAAGATATCGCGTATCACGTCAACTTGAACATTACTTTCACCCGAGAGCAAGATGTCACGAACGAAGAGAGCCAGTTGGGCCTCGCAAGATCCACCCTTTCGAAATCTGTGTTGGTCACTTATCAATAATTGAACTAGCAATAGAACTAGAACTAACAATAGGACTAGCCGGGAAACCCTATTTATTTTCATTGTAGTTTGTAAAACGCACCTCAAATATTATGTATTCAAGTTTTCAGAAAACCTGGAGTAAGTGACCCTAAGGCCAGAGCCACCATAAGTTAAAGGAGAAGGATGGCTAGTAAGGGAGAGGTCTGCTGTCTCCCTCCTTACAGAAGAAGAGAAATGCACGCTTCCCCCCCTCCTCCCCCTCCTCACCAGCAGTGCAGTGCCGGTCGCTCACTTGAGGTCCCGAGGCCGTGGAGAGTGGGGTTGAAGGGAGGGTGGAAGGAAGGAGAGGGAGGATTTGGGGACGCAAAGGAGCGGCACTCAAGGACGAAGCATTCGCTCGGAGGAGGAAGGGAGGTCATCTTTTATTGCGAGCCTTCGGGAGAGGGAGTCCCAAGGATCGATCGCCGTGCAATGGTTTTAATCTGGCTCTTTTTTTTCTCCACCTTCCCCCCCCTCACTCTCTCCATTGCTCCCCGGGCCTTAATTCGGGCCATTATAATCCGTAGAATGCGATTGTTAGTTTCCAAACGTGGCCACAAAACACGGTATCTTGTTTGGGAGAAAAACATCTTTGAAACGACCAAGAATTCAACGTGACATCAATGCATGTTTGATTGTGACGAAAGGATGTTCCTCTTATAATGTTTTTCAATGATTTTTAGTGAACGATGTGATTTATCGTCCAGGTTTTTTACGATAATTTAAATTATTTTTTCCCAATACGTCTGTTACTTAGGTATCCATTCATATATATGAACTGTATATCTTAGTTTCGACGCAAAGCGTCATCAAAAGGCGCACAAATAGTATCATTAAGGGCTCCAATACCACCGTTTAGAGTCAAATCACACGTCATCAGCGGATTTTTTATGGGTGAAAACTTTTACTATATACTTCAACCGTGAATTTTTTCCATTCAATAACGCAAGAAACCACTAAATTTTTAGTTTTAACTTGACTTTAGTTCTAACTCTGCAAATACTAACCAAAACGCCACCAAAATGTTTACGACGAACCGGAGAGCCTCTAATTTGGTTTAAAAAAAAGTTTGAGCATTAACAAAATACGTCTTTTTAGGTTTTCCATTAGCATCCCTGCTCGGTATCGTCGCTGGGCAAATGCATCAAGAGAAGGAGCAAAAGTATTCGATTGCTTCTTCAGCTGTACAAGGACTTGCCAGGGTGATCGCGTACTTCTATGCCAAATAGGTTTCTTATTGGCGAAATGTCGATTGCATCATCTCAAGTGTTGTCTGTGAGAGACCAATATCCCTATGGATCTCCGAAAGCGACTCTCGTCACCGATTCCCACGCTCGAGAACACACCCTAATGGTCAATGGGGAAGTAGTTGGCTTAGTCCTTGTGTCAATGGAAATCATTAGATGTTTTATTTAGAAACAAGTATGCCCGACAACCGAGTTACTTCATCATTCTTTGCAGTTCTAGAAGATTTCCTCGGCTGATGAGAAAACAGGCGACGGGCTGAGAGGGCAATGAGGCGAACTTGATGGGCGAGGTGTCAACGCTCTCTCGAGTGTTGCCGGGTGCGAGGAGTGTGGAGCGTGTGAGCGGCGGATATGGGTTCGTTCGGTGTCCGAAGGGCCGAGGGCTATTCTATTTTTGAAGTCCCCGGGGGAAGCGCCCCAGCGCGAGGACTTCCTCTCAGCGGAGTATCAGTGAGTCGTGCGCATTTTTCTGTCGGTGGATTCCCATTTCGGAGAGAACCATATAGATAAATGACGGGAGTCATCACTGAGCTGCTCTTAAGTGTCCCGCTACCCTTTCACATGTAAACAGCTGTTTTTTCCTGAATTTTCACACGAGTTTTTTATCCATTAATGAAGTTTCATCGCACATGTAATCCACATAGCACGAAAAGAGCAAGCGAAGTAGAGACATACATTTCCGCTTAAGAGAGATCCGGTTTTTTTCTGTCACCGGAAAACATACTACGCTCCCAAAGTCTAATTGGTTTAGCCTACGGGAGCTTAATCTCGATGTATATTTAGAGAATATAGATTCCGGTGTGATAAGGTAAAATCGTTCAATTATGTCTAAGGCCAAAAATTTACAGATTGCCAATATTATAAAAGTGGAAGTTATAAGGGAAAAAATGCAAGTGTTTTTCTTCTATCTCGTGTAAGTTTCTTTGTACAAACTCATTGTTATCAACGTGCAGGCCTTGGTTGGTGTCAACATAATATAACGCCAAGTCTTCTAGCGGCTTGCAGGGTTGACACTGAGTGCTATAAAATGCACCGTCGTCTCCAATGTTCGGCATGCGAATCGGCAATGATAAATGTAATGTTACAATGTTTATTTTATAATATTACCCATATGTTACTGTCATCAATTCTGTTCACGAGTATGTACCTACTTTTTTCCACTGCCACACACCCTTGAAACGGCTTGTAGGGTATATCATGTATATACTATGTAGGTACGTAAACATCTAGTGATTCATCTCGACTGAAAACGGTGAAGTCATCGAGTAGTCAAATCAGGCTTTATTATAATTCTTCCGTCAGCGAATAAAGTCGCTAAATAAAATCCTATTCTTCCCAACTTCTACTTCCGCCTCGCACGGGCGTATGGCTGCGAACGTGAGCAAGCTCCGTAAGTCGCCAGGTTATCTAAGTCTGCAAACAGTGTTCGTGATGGCTCCAGGAACCAGTGTCGCGCTGTAAACGAAGAGAGGGGCCGGCCAGCTCAAAGGAAGTTGCGTAAGGGGCCCTCTCGTGCCGAGGTCAAATCCTTTTAAATGCCCAGATGAGATTTGAGCCATTGTTTAGCTCAAAAATCTTAATACGTATTTATACGTCCTTTAAATTCTAGCAGCGACCGAGAAGCATTTGGCTCCGCGCCGCGACAGCGATTTAGGAAATTAAGTTTTGGTGGCTGGAGCGGTAGTGGTGAATCATTTAGTGTACAAGTTTATAACTTTTCAATTGAATCGAAGAGAAATTCTTGGACCACTCTCCATTGAATTACATCTGTTAATATGGTATTAATAACCATATATGTTTTGATATGAATATATTTTTAAATCCCCGTTTTCACTAACGCATTTTCATGATCCGAGTTTATGGTGCGTGATTCGTAATTCAAAATTTATATGGAAATACGAGCATTTTACTCGGCATGATAACTTGACGTTAGTTAGAAACCATTACAATGATATAGAACGTGTTATTTCGCGGTTTTGGAAAAGTTTTACACGTGGAATCAAATTATTGCGAAATATATGCAACGTTCTATATGGCTTTGTGTTAAAATAGCAATAAAGGCCAAGAGCAACATGTCAATATCGGCGACATGCAGTTTATTTTACTTTTATTTATACATTTTACTAACAAGTACACGTACACAACAATCCAACCACCTTAAGACAAGAGCACCAGAGAGGGTTCCAATAGACGCATTAGTCGCTGTAGGCTCCGCATTGGTTGCGATATAGCAATATGAGCCATCTCTTTATCTCAAATTGGCGATGAGTAGATAATTAAAGTCGTTACCAATTCCGTCAATGTATCCATTTGCCGTCATCGAATGCTAGCGCTACTAGTCACCTTAAAATAAGGATATATTCTCTAAATGTTAATTAGGAAGAATGGACGACAGCAATACGAACTTCAAATGTAAAAGCTCCTTAGTTTCGGCTGTAGCTAATAAGGATAATTATTATTTCGGGCAATGTTGGAACTACAGAGTTCTATATTGCAAATAACTCATAAGTTGTTTCACACACAGCCACCTAATTAGTGGAAAAGATCTATTCCAGATTTGACTCGAACCCGGTACCCCTTGGTTGTGAAACAAAGTGTACCCCCGCAGAAGTTCCTGCAGGATTAAACCCGCGGCAGGACAAAGGTCTGTATGGGAAATTTACAAATTAAAATTTTTCGGGCAAAAAATGTACGAATAATTACAAGTAGTGAATGCTTAAGCGTTTGATTTGCCACATTAGAACCAGATCCTTAAGTATTGTTAATACCACCATGCCAACTTCGTGACTTATATGTTATTTACCGATGAGCATTCATTTATTCCATGTGGAATAAGGCACTGAAGTTGTATACACTTCGTTCCTAATGCCACCTACCGGACTCCGGCAACAGATATTTATCGGAGAGAAAGGAGAAATCGGTGAATACCGACCGCCGCCCACTTGCTGAAAGATTTTTGGGTCTTCCTGTGAGTTTTGCCTTGGCAACAACCTTCTTGAATGTTAGGCAGCTAAAGTTATTGCAGCAATGGATACGCATCATTGCGGCATTCATCAAAATTAACACTGCAGTCATAACCCGTGCCTCTGATTCGACATGGTTGACGGTTAAAACTATAGGCCATCTACCTAGAGAGGTTTAAAAATAAATTTTATTCCCCATTGCCTTGGATCTGGTGAACGCTGAAATTTCGCCTTAAAATCAGTTATTTTTTCCGTGTCTAGTTATTAGTTTTCGAAATTTCGCTGATCAAACCTCGGTCGCTTCATTTTGGTCTAAGATAACACGTTGGTCGGTTTCAAAGCAAGCTACCTTTCAACGGAAAAACGTTTTCTCATCCCAAGAATTCCCCATTACAGTGATACCTTGGTCGAATATACGGATAGTGAATCACCATTTTAAAATAACCCAGGTCGAAAGCTAATTTTTAATCATTGGGCAGTGAGGAAACCTAGGGTGAGTTCCGTTAAAAAATATATTACATTTGAATCTGAATTTATATATCTTTACGTAAGGCGACCAAGCGTGCTGGTTATTAGTAATATTTTTCAGTATCGCATTGCGTTTGCTGAATGTTACTGCAGAAAAAGTTTCCCCTAAGGCTGTGATTACATCTTTCCTGATATTGTTTCTCCAGTTTAGTGCATTTACTTTGGAAATCAACATTTTAATTAATTTGGAGAGAAAATAAAAGTGGTTTTGTAATTAAGTGATGGGTTATAGCCCAGATACGCTAAGGAATACAGGTATCATTTCTTTGAGATAATAAAAAGAGAAAAAGATACTATATTTGCCCGAGCAAATAGAACTTAATTAAATCTGCGTAAAGTCTGCGTATTTTGTAATTAGTTTGAAAAAAATATTAGCATTTTCTTGCTTTCATGCAGTGGGTGAATAAGGGAACTGTAGGACCTGAATTGTAGATGTCCTTTTACTAGAATTTTAGCTATTCCATTTATCAAAGGGGTTATTTTAAACAAGATGACTGAATAATTTTAAACTTAGTAGTATTGCCATATTTTAAATTTGTACTGTTACATTTACATAGTTGTCATTATCTAAAGTATAGTCATTTCAAACTATTTTGTGAACTTCAGGTCGTAATGACCCTACCGGGTCGATTGTTTACACATTTGAGAGCGAGGGTTCATTGAGTAGGAATTAGGTTGAGGGTAAATTGAGTAGGATAGTGTGCACTTCTTAGTTCTGCCGTGAAATAATGAAAATAAAGAAGAGGTGACAAATCAAATCCGCTGTTTCTATTATGTCCAGCTAAATCTCATGATTAGATTGGCGATTTAAGTATTTTAAGTTTTATTTGAATAAATCGAGGCCAGAACATAGTTATTTAGATGTTCTAAATTGGAAAACTTGTAGGTTCTTCCTTTAAAGTAGTCTGAGTGAGATATTGTTTCACATGGACTGTAATGATTTCGGCCTCATTTCGAATAAAAGTCTCATAATTATTCCAATGATGCCTAAATACCAGCAGCTTACTGCACAACTTTTCAAGACATTTGCCAAAAAATAGAGGCTTTTGTCTTGGGGACGCGTATTCACTCGGGAGTGACAACAAACACATACATTACAAATTAGGAATTTCTAACGCCTATTACTAATCATAAATTTAACTGTGTGACTTGCATATTTTCTCGCGATATTTTAAAAATAAGTATCGGAAAGGCATTTTCAGTCCACAGTGCTAAAAAGAATGAGTCAAGTTGTAGACTTCTGTGGAGAGAGAGATAGATGTGTATATATTTTTTTCCCTAACTCTCGAGATTTTATGTACATAGAACTATATATCTTTAATACAAAAATATTCACTTTATGCTTCTTACAACAGCTGAGATAAAAAATTGAGTTCGAATCTAATAATTGTCTCCATTTAACCAGAGAAAAATCTCGCTTAAATTACCATAACTGTGTCTGTCTGTAGAAATTTCCCCACGTTAAATTTTAGTTTATAGTGAGACAGAGTTTATCCCGAGCTTTACGAACAAATGTCCATGTAGTAAAAAGTAAAGCTGAAACATCCATTCGGCATATTAAAAAATAATGTGAAGTCAAAGAGATTATGGGTATGACTCCGCTGGAAATCACTTAGCCGGAGTATTTATACGGCCCTACTACACCGAAGATATGCTCCCGCATCGATTCCATATCCGCGAAATCCCGTGGCGTATGAGGCCTTAGATGTTCGCCGTGCCTTGAGCGTCGGCTGCGGAGGCAAGGGCGGATAACCGATGTAATCTGGTGCAACTCGGAGGAGGTGTGGGCGGAGGGAGTTGGGTCAGATTAGCCGCGGATAACACGTGCTCAACACGGAGCCTCATCCTCCTTCGTAGTTCCACGCTCGATAACTTGTCCCGCGCCAATTACTCTATACATTCGGAGTGAAAGTATGCCACATTTCGTTTGGGCTCACTCCGAGAATCATTCCAAATGTTCGTTCCACTTAGCTTCGAATTATTTAAGAAGCAGTTACGTCACGTTAGTTTCGAGGGCCTTTGTAGGCTTTTGGGGATCCGAGAAACTGTTTTGCTCACGGAAGCCGGTGCATGAAATCTCATTAAAAGCCCGAGTTAACTCATTAAGGGAAAAAGCAAGAAAATTCAATTCGCTGCGTAAAGAACTTTTGATGCTATAACAGACTCCAATTACTTATTAAAAAGTTGACCGTACCGAGATTTGAGATAGCTTAAAGGAGTGTCAATTTCCCGTAAAACCGCACAACGTAAATATAAAGCAATGGCGACGAAATGCTCTCTTTGAATCGTTCTGTTGTTTTAAATTAAGAATTACCAAGCTCTTTTTCAAATTTCATGTTTTTGTTTCCTTCTTCCTTACTCTCTCATATTTTAATATTTTATTTATGAGAATGTTGGAGCGGAAGGAAAAATTACGAATGATGGAGAAGATAGTGAATTTTATTTTTTCTTTAAGTGTAATACTGATATATTTGTTCTTTTTTGCAATTACAACCGTTTTGTGCACATACTACGAAATACTTGTGCTTGATCTGGATACATTTAATTTTCGTCCATCGACTTCACTTTGATTTTGCGAATCGCAAATAAATTATAATTATTTAATTAAAGGCTTAACTTATTATTAACTTAAATTAACTTATTCTGGAATTGAACTACAGTAAACAAGTATAGCAAATTATCGAGCTGCCCTTTCTATGGCATGTGAATAATTAGGGAATAGGTAAATAAATAGTGATTGCGGGCGCATAATTCTCCATTCATTTCTTGTTTTTGTTGCATTTGCGCAAAAGTTTTTTTTCAAAATTCTATGGAACCGTAAGGCCAATATTTATTGCATGAATTCGTGGAAAGCTAATAAGAGGACGAATTATATGTGCTTTCAAGCTCTTTCAACTTTTATTTAGAAAGATTTCGTATGCTATAAAGTCAGTCAAAATTCGACCATGGCTAAATTGCCTTCGATTATCCCGACAATTGATTTTAGAGAATAATTTTGTATCTTCGATTCATGCCGTCCCCAGTAAAACAGGGAAATGTGTCTAGAACTGAGTAAAGATTTGGCCAATTCCAAAAAAAAAATATTTTCAAAAGGAAATGAATGAGACGGCGAAAAAACACGCACTCACGCACACACAGACACGTTCACACACGGGTCTGACTCTACTTCAAACTCCACCCCCTGACTCTTTTCATCCCTTTGCTGAGCTCCCGGGGGAAAAAACGGCGCCTCTTGGGGATTAAAATGGTAATTTTTCCCGAAAAGAGAATTAGCGGAGCTGGTTGGGAAATTCGAGTCGAATCCTATATTGCGAGGAGCCCTAGATTCGCGTCTTGCGACAAAAATCCGGGAATGTGGTGAGAATGCGGCAGCAAGGGGGCGAGGGGGATGGGGGGAAATTGTAGAAGAGGCATTAGAATTGAACGTGAGTAGATTTCTTTTTGTGATAGGGGAAAGACGAAGGGAAGATGCGAATTGGAAGCGATGGGAAGGGCTATGAATACATGCTCTCCTTAGGGCACACTTTTGTTCTCTGTATTTCCAAATCCATTAATTGATAAAAATTGAATCAACTGATTATTTAGCAAAATTTAGTGTGTAGATCCCCGTTTCTTCCTCCTAATAACAAATTAATTTACACTCTGATCAGAAGAAACGACACAAATACGTAGTTACATGGTTGGTGAATTCATGGAACTGAAAAGAATAGACTCATCATTACCGGTCATCGATCCTAATATTAATTAGCAGTAGCACTCCGCTTCGCTCCCTCACCTTCCAACCTAATCAAACACACATAATTATTCACTTGACGTCCTTTTTGTTTTATTTGGTGCATTTCATTCTTCTGTATCAGATGAGGACAACCTATGACACGTCAATGACTTGTTTCTGGCTCGGGAAACAAGTCCTTGCCAGTTTTTCTTTTCAACTTTTAGGGGACACTTTTCAGTGTAAGCAAGTCAGATACTGAAAACCTAAGTCAATTTCTCATTGGGTTATGAAAGCGACTCCGCGTACAGTTTACTGTATTTAGTAATTCAAATGTTTCCCTAGGAAAAATAATGACGGCGTCATCAAAAAAACTAACAGCTAGTTTTAACATTTTGTGCTGGCGCAAAAAATAAAGTTTTCAAAATGTTATGCAGTACAGTTATACTCATAGGCTTATAACTACATAACATTATCATCCCTGACAAATCCACAATTAAGGTAGTAAATAAAATGTTCACAAAACAATTGTTTGGCACGTAGAAAAATGTTGTTCCAGAGATTTTGCCGATTTTGGCTCGCAGCGATTTCGAAATAATTATCCTCTGACAGATTTTGTGGCTAATGGAATGGCTTTAGTGTGTGTTGCATCTCTTGTGGCACCGGATCCTAAATGCCTTAGAGATACTGTGAGGTTTGATTTTTATCTAAGTGAAATACCTTTTATCCGTCGCATTTCATTATAATTTACAACTACTATTTAAAATACGTTTACTTGAATCTTGTCTTGTATTTTAAACGTGAACAGAGCTTCAAATTAGATCAGCTGCTCGAGTGGTGCGCATTATTTTCATTTATGGCTATTAGGTTTTATGATTTTTCAAGAGTATAGATGATAAAGGAGCCTCTCTGATTGTAGATGCTGTGAATATGATACCTCCAATACAATGAACGAGGAACTGAATGTCACAACTATTACCTGTCCGCTCTTTCATTAGGCTTATTAGGGATACGCGATGGCCACTCATTTGAGGGACAATCCAACAATTAATTACACGCATTTAGAAATGCTTATCTCGATATTAATTTTAAGTTTTCAATAGGAAAATATAGAGAACTAATGGATAAAATAATAAAACTAGAATGTAGTTCGACTAAGCCTAAAAAAAAGAATCCCGTACCATATTATAGCTAGCTAGCTTCCTATAGCTAGCTTCCTTTGAGACTCCAATTAAGATGATTAAAATCAATTGAAAAGAAATAACACACGAGTTTACATTGACTTCCATTCGTAGTGGATGGATTTTTTTAGTGAATGTAGTTGCATTAACTTCCTCTGCGCAAAAGATATTATAATGTATTAATACTGTGGAATTTTAATGATATAGCATAAAAAGACAGAAATAAAAGATATCAGTTTTACTGCAAGTTTGATAAGAATTCCAAATGAATAATAAAAGGTCGACTAAATTGACAGAAGGGACCGTAGTGATTTCCTGGGACGTGTCAAATTTCGAAAAAGAATATCTCTGCATTTTACTCTCAAATCCTTATCCCCATTCAAGTCCTTCAATCTTCTTCCATACTCGAATGGACATTGGAAAAATGTCTCCTCTTGCCGTTCAGTGACCGCTAATTTCTTTCGGGTCGACTGCTATGTGAAATATATAGCTGATCGCGCGCGGAAGTTAAAACGTTCTCTTTTACATTTTATCGCCGCTAATATTCTCCCTCGCTAGAATGGTAAAAACGTGATAAATTCTCCTACTGGAGTGTTCATTTTGAAGATTTATCGATATTTAAAGCCTTCTCGGCACATGAATAAATTACTAAATCATCAAAAGCCTCTTGTTTTTATGCAGCAGAAATGTATGTTCAGCTTCAAACTGGATTGACATATTTTTTGTGTGTGTCCAGTTGATACTTTTAAAATTACGTATTTTTTCAACGAATATTGAAGTATGTAAGAGTCTACTTTCTGGCTAAAACATTTCACTTAGGTATACTTTAAATTATCTCACCATTTAAAATGATCACGACCGTACCTTTCACTTCATTTTTTATTTTCTTATCATAGGTACGGAATACGTAATTTTGAGTGATATTTGATCCCATCTTAAGCAGTACGCCTGGCTACCATTGAACGACCAAGATACATATAAGATGAAACTTCTAAATTCTGAAAAAGAACCTATTCCATGATGTTGACGTTTAGAAAATTTGTCCTAAGAATTAGACTAAATTTCTATGAATAATTTAAGTAGTTATAACTTAAGCTGCTGCCACCCATCTAGACGCAAGTGGGAGCTAGGTGTTCCAAGCGGTAAAGAAGAATATTTTGCAGAACCATAGACATACATATCCGAGGACCTCGTCTCGTTAGAGCCAGGAATTCCATCACTCTGCATTGTAATTTCGGAAAGTTGGATATTCGAAATGTGCGAGATGGAATGATGTTGGAAAGTGGAACACCGGAGATTTGAAGTGTGTTCCATTGTTCTAACGTCCCGACTCCCACTGCAGTGCACTTCACGGCTTGGCTAAGAAGCACGAGTCTCTGCAATCGGAGGACATGCTGTATCGTCGAAGCAGCGTTCCCTAATTCTCCACACATGTAAAAATAAATTAAAAGATATTCTATAGCGTTCAGCTTGCTCGATGAAAACAATAAGAGGAGATCATTCAGAAGTTTTGAAATAATCTGTATGACGTAACGTAGCGTGGACTGCTTAAACACCCATGAGCACCCAAAGACATCATTTTTATTATTTTTGGTTACAATAAATTTTCTTTTGAGCTGATATATTGAGAAAGAAACAATATTTGGATTTTACCATCGCTTGCCTACTTTGAACATTATAAAGATATTCCATGGCAAAATTGCATCGCGGAATTAATCCAGATTTCACACATACTTGTGGTCGTGACACGGGGATTGGTATGGAGAACTTCTGAATTCCTGAAATAGGTATAAAAGTCACACGAACAATGAAAATATGCAGAAGATTACGCGAAGTATAAAAAATAGCTGCATAAAATATACATTTGAAAATTTTAGCTACGCTCTGAGATGTGCGTTGCATTTACCTTAAGACATAATATACGAACCATATAATATCCGTCGAGACAAGCGTGCCAAAAGTTAATCTATAACCGCCTTTTAGGAGTCATAACGGCGTAAAGGTTGATTGTTCCTTCCTCGGTTAAATCTATCAAGCAAGCAACCTCATTTGTGATATAAAGGATCTGTTCCCTGAGTCCGAGTCTATCTGAGCTAATGAGGCAAAAATGAAAAATAAGACTGACTATGGAAGCTGATTCTTGATCTTGATTATCTCTGTATCATATTCTATCACATTACTTATAATAAAAATGTATTTACTAAAACGCATCACCCTATATTATTTCTTTATTTCATAGCAAATTTCACTTGTCAATACAAAATTACTTTTACGCTACAAAATTCTTAAATTCATAAAATTAATGTATAAAAATGTCAATATACATAGTATAACATAGTGAAACAAAGTAGTGGGTGAAGTAATGGGCAGAAAATAAAACTTGTGATTAAATATATTTTTCATAAAGTGATTAAGTATTAACATTACACATAAATACAGGCATCAATATTTTTTTGCTATCTTTAATTACTTAGCATCATATGAGATAAAATTTCATAGGATGATAATTTTGCGCAGGAAAATTCAATATAACACAGCGAGTGGTTCCTTGCTGAAGTAAACGAACAATTTCACCTTAGTAACCGAGTAATGGTGGACGGCGATAAAGTTATGGCACAGCCTATGGTGGAAAATGAAATTTAAAAATTGTTTTCCACGAATAAATAATATAGGTCAATAATCTGCATGGTACCTTTGTATGGAATAACATCTGTACAGATATCAGCAAACTTATTAACTTATTTCAAAAATTTCAATGCTCCCTTACGATGTTTTTATCATATTTCTGGAGCAAGAAGTCCACTCCACACATATTCAGGTAGAAGAATTATGTGACGTACTTACATGCACTACAGAGGCCTTAACGTTACACATTTTTTGTCTCCCCTCAGTATATTAATAAAAATCAGCATACGCCAAGATTTTGATATTACTTTTTCTATATTATCGTTGAAACAGTTTACTATCAAGAAAAACCCTCAGACACTTTTAGCACTGGTTATTCTGCAATTTTGTTATCATATCTTTCCTTTACTGAAACTTTCCATGTTCACTCACAACTTCTTTTTCTTCGCTACTAACATAAAAAATCCAACTGAAAATTTTTATTTTGGTATAGTAGTTGAGGTACTTTGAGCGGGAAAGCATTCTATAAAGGATTTGATGGATTTGGCCTCGTTTATCGTAAAAGTACCTCATCCAATGATAACTAAAACCCAGCCGCTTAGTACACCTTTTTCATGATTTTTTCCAAATGATAGGAGCCGTTATCATGAAATATGTGACACATATCCACTCCAGTGGGACTATATTTTTTAAAAATGCGGAAATTGTTACGCCAGAAATCTCGTCAAAGGTTTAAGGTTGCGTAGTTTGAATGATTTCTTAGCAATTTTTCAAAATAAGTGAAGCAGTTACGTCTGCTGTGAAGGCATTTTCAACGTACGGTGATAAAAAATGAATCAAGTCAAAGAGGTATGTGGATCATCATCGGTCGTTCAATCCTAAGATCGGATGATTGCGGCCCTCCACTCATCCCAATCTAATGCTTGTTACCTTACACTTACCCTTATTCTGGGAAATTTTCGTCTATGGTTGCTCTCTTTATTCATTCCTGGGTCTTCTTCTTGGAATCAAATTACCCAAATGTAAACATGTGTATAGAGTGCACCATTTTTACGGCAGTGAAGCTTGGATGATATAAGCAGTAGAATTAAGACGACCGGCAGTAATTGAAATGTTGTATTACCAAACACCTTATGGTCTAATATAATCACCTATGACACAGCCCCTTGAAGAACTGCGTCAAAAAGTTGAATAGTGAAAACTCTGCGAAGCAGAAGAGAGAAAGTTATTAAAGCATTACAACCTATTGCAAAGCATAGAGACCTATTGCAAAGCATACCGACCTATCCAAAGCATAACAAACTTTTTTGAACATTAATGGAACCAATTCTGAAATGAATTACCGTGGAAGGTCATGGATGATGAACCTACACATGAAACTAATTGTAAGTTCTGTTAAAAGGAATATTTACTAAGGAGGAATGCTTTTATGTTAATGTAGAATAGAGTAGAGAACTCTTTGAACACTGCCTCTATTATGACTAGTAAAAAAATTTGCTCTAACTACCTTAAGTGTGGATATTGTTTGCGGAAGCGTCGAGCGGTGGGAGACCAGTGGGATTGAATGAGCAATTCGCATGTTCTCCCCCCCCCCTTTCTCCAGTCTTTTTCATTCAATTCCCCCCTTCTACAACTTCCTCCTTCCACTTCCTCCTTCCCTCCCCTCCCGCCAGTATTCGCGGTCACGCCTCCCGCGGTTGCGTCCCGCAGCGGTTCGCCATCGGCGTTTCAGCGCCGCGTTATCATCAGCCATGCGAACAGCAGCTTTCGGCGGCGTACAACCTAACTGGACTTTTCGTAGCTGCGTTTTTCGCTCGTTTCTTCCCCTCACTCCTCAGTAAACGGTAAACCGTGACGGCGGCGAGCGGCGGGGTGCGATGGGGGCGGACTCGCTCCCGGCGCGGCGGCGGCGGCGGCGCACGGGTTTCGTACAACGCCAGCCAGTCCTTTCGCTTTCTCGCGCGTCACCCCCTCGATTATTTAGCAGTTTCGACTGCGTCACGGTCATTTGAGGCTGTGCTGTCCAATTAGGGTCGAAGGGGAGAAAAATAATTCGGACGGGTAGTGTCCCCGACATTTTCGCTGATGACATGCAATGAGATCAATCCACTGCCGAGCTCCTTGCACGATTTTACTACAAACCACAATTATTTTACAGTGGTGGCGTCTCTAAACATTATTCCCATCCTTGGCCGTCATCTTTCTTTGTATCATGATGTCATGAATTCCAATATGGCCGATTCCTGGTCGGTTTCAACCATCCTCTTTCGGATGGCACATGGCCTTTTGAGTTTCCGTCATACTCTACAGTCATTTTGTGTTGCATTCATGTGCACTTATGTTTGCTACCCGTTCCGTTGCGTCGCCATCAGTCTTATGTTACTATCATCTACCAATTTATAAGACGTTTCTGGTCATAAGTAGCCCTTAAGCAGCGCATTTGGATTGCTTTTCCATAAATCCATTTCTACCTGAATATTTGTGCCTGTGATCTAGCGTTCCCTTTCCGTTTATATTGTTTCCAGTGGTAAAGAAATTATAATAGCAAATTCTCCCGAAGAATACATTTTGTCATGCACGGTTAGAATTATGAATGCTGAAATTAATTCCCTACTTACCAATGAGGCGATATGAGGGTCACATATCGTGAAAGAAAACAGTTTTAAAATTAGCGGAAACCATTATAGCCGTCCATTTTGAGTAGGCATATTGATAGTTTAAAATGAATTTCCATACTGTTTCAGCTGCAGGAATAACCTCTCTGAACTTGGACATTCCTGGTGGGAGACTTTGAGTTTTTGGATGCCCTGGCAGCTGCAGTTGCACAGCGCCGTCTAGCATTAGCATTTTTAAATCTTAGAATGTACGCTTGAGGCGGGACTTAAGTTCGCGATCTTGGTTGTCCGACCAACCTTGATACCACTACCAGGATGCAAGTAGCAATATTCGTCAGTAGAGAAAATCAACGTTTGGTAATTCCCCATCATGTTATTAATTTTTTCTTTAAGAACTTATAATTTTTCAGGAAATTTACGACTTTGGTTTAGTAACATGTTTGAAGATATATACGAGGAGTAATTTATAAGAATGTCACGCACAGCTTCGCCCCATCTGCAGGAGGTGCACGTGGGACAGCGTGCCTTATCCAAGTTTTTCAAACTACTTATGCTCATCTATCGCCGAGCGATAAACTGGAAATAATTAAACATTTTCTTGAGCTGGAAAGGGAATCTCTATACTTCTTATGATATATTCAAGAATGCGAGGAAATCGTATGACAAAGCATGCGTTTACCATAAATGAAGCATGTATTACGATATTCAGACGTTACTCAGTGAATTGTATAGAGATGTGACCGTATGTAAATTCTAATCCCGCTAAAATAATTTGTATTTATTCCGATAACTAAGATTTGATGAATGCCATAATGATGTCCGAAGCTTACATTTCGTGTTTACTAATTCAGTTTGGTAAAAATTTCATATTAAAACGAATTATAAACGTCTGTAAGGTGTAGGTACGTATTTTTTTATATACCAAGGCTGATGATAATGCAAAATAGTTGGAGTTTAATTTTAGTCAGAGTATTTTACTATTTATTATGAGCCATGCAACAATTTATGAACTGAGTAAAATATTATAATCCCATAAAATACAATGGTAATAACAGTGAAGCAGCAAGTTTGTGGTGGTAATAGTCTATCCTGAGAATGATAGCCGGATAGCATCTTTCTCAATTCGATTAAAATTTTTCCAATATTAGTGAAAAGCGATCGTTATTATTTATATCACGCTTTCGATGTGTTATTTAAGCAATGGGAATTATTTCCAGTGAATAGGCAACCGGCTTCAAAGAGTACACGTTAATTCTTCGGTCGGTTGGTGATTAGGGCCAGAGTATGAACTGCTGAGATCATCAATGCCATTAACATTGTCTGCATGGTGGGGAAGGGATGGGAAAATAGAGGGTAAACATAGAGGTAATGGAGGAAGAGCGGAGGAAAACTCGGCGCGAGAACTAGCCCACTCTTGACGGCCTGCGCAAAGGGGATGATAGTTAAACGTTCATTCCAACGATCGGAGTTACCCCCGGAATGCTCTCCGCATAGCATTCATGTACTGATCGAATGCCGCTACAAATTTCCATTCGAACCGCAACATAATCGTTTGTTGGTTGTTTATTGTATTTATGGGGACGACTGACAGCAGAGGTCTATGCACCATTGAGTTTTGTCATTGCTAGATAGATCGGTAAGAAAAGTATTATTGGACTGGTGAAATATCGCTTGCCGGCATTACACTGTTGATAACAAAAGACGCGAGGAACATCGAATCGGACTGACGAAGAAGTGTGTTGGTGGTATTCTCCCCATATCATCCAAGAATGAGTAAGATTTAAAGAAGCCGTCGCCAATGCCGGGAATCGAACATGAGCCCGTGAGATGGTAAGCCAGGGGGGTTGTATTTGAACCATTCGAGTTAATTGTATCACGTTAAAAAGGATTCACGTGGTATATCAACGAATGGTTCGAGATTTTGTGGAGTTATTCTCGCTCGGATGGGTAACGCAAGCGTCTGATACGTTGTCTATTGTGTCTTCAATAGCGATAGTCGACTCCATCAGCAATATTTCCGCGGGAGCAACTCAAGATTTGTAGGAGTTATTTAAGTACAATAAAATCTCAAACCCTTCGTGACTGTACCACGTGACTACTTCATTACAAGATCGAGATTATCTCGAACGGATCAAACGCAACCCCACGAGGATTCGAACACGAGTCCTCCCACACTCTCACAATATTGAATGAGTACGCCACACACCGACCTAATCCACAATTCGATTCGTTTCTTGTTCTTAGCTCCATCCAAACTCCTTTGCCTTGGCCTCTGGCTTCTGCTGCGTTTCGTTTCTCAACCCTCTCTTGCGTGGATCGTTCCCTCGCCTACACTTCCTATTTGTCTCCTCGCAAACAACCCAACCCCCTTCTTCACCTCCATTCCCCTTTACGGATCCTCTCGTTTCGCGGCCGAGCATCCATCCCATTTACTCCCCCTTCATCTCTTCCGCCCCCGCCCACTCTCACCTCCCCCTCCTCCTCTCCCTCCATCACGTGCCTAAAAGGTTCTCGCGAGGGAGGAGTCTTTCCGCAGTCTCCCGGGCGGCACAAGTTTGCCATTCCTATCATATTTGTAACGAGATGGTTCTCAAGAGGGAGAGAGAGAGATTCAATTAAGCTGATTCATGGCCTATGACTGATGTCTTGTGGATACATGTATACAAGGAGCAGGCGTACATGCCAACCTACCCATGCATTTCTCTCTCTCCGAGTTCTTTACTTTTTCGACGCAGGCATTTGAACGGGCAGCCTATTGAGCGTTCCACATTTAGCTGACAGTCTGAGCCTGGTGGAGAGCCCCGTTGCCAGTGTTCGAATCCCTCGGTTCATCTGTAGGACGTCGAAGAAACTACTTCCACTACCAAGTTAAATAAAAAGAATTTGCTTTAGGGACTAATATTTAAATATGAAAAAAATAAATAAAATAAAATAAATAAATAGGGAATTATATTTTGGACGAATCATAGATGTCTAATCAGTGTATTGACAAGTATGATATGAATATTCCTGCTGCAATTGGTAATGGAGTTTCACACAGAAAACGAAACGTCAAAACAGCTCATTAAGCCAACTAAATGTAGAATGCTCTATAGGAGAGGGAAGCGCGTCTGCTACGAACGATTCAGGCTTTAATACGAGTGTTTCACAGTTTTATGAGGAACTAGGTTGGGAGTCGCTAGAATTTCTGAGGCTGGACTGGCTAAGTTTGCTAGTGAAATTCAGAAAAGGTTAGTTTCAGTGCGACACAAAGAATATAATTTTGAAGCCGCACTACATCTCGAGTTCCAGCATAAGCGAAAAATTATGAGAGATACATTGTCTAAATGGTGGGTACAAAAATATTTACTGTCCACCCTCGATGATTTACCATAATAAAAACTGAGTTCCTCTCAGAACACACCCAAAAACACTACACCTTTACACACACAGTGTCCTAACACCCCCCTGCCTCGCGCCCATGCGGCTGCTGTGAGGGTAGTATGAAGATGTCGTGGGGTGAGAGGGGTGTGAGCGTGGGAGGGAGGAATGGTATCTCATCATCCATTAGCTTCCGAGGCCTCCTTCCATCCGCGTGGAGTCCACGACATCGCGTGAGGAGGAATGGGGAGCGCAAACCACCGCTGCGCCGTCTGCTTCCGTTGCCGACAGGCGATCCAAGGGTGGTTTTTAAGAAGACTAATTATTGCTTCGGGATACTGCGAGAGACTAAAAAGAAGACGAGCAACAGTCCAAGCTTTGAAGTAACTTAAGGTAGTTTTTAGGTGGGATAGACTCGAGTAGGTTAGGCGGTGTAGATTTGAACTTTCAATGGAGCAAATAGATGGATATTTTATGAATTGGTTTTTCTTGTTTCACTGTGTGATCTAAATGGTTTTTTCTTCAAGTATCTTAAAATTGCAGGCATGAACAATCTAATGCATTGTATTCGCTTAAAAATTTGCACAGCAAAAATTATTTAAAAAACAGCGGTTACACTGCAGACGCAATAATACTCTAAACTATCTGAACATAATTTTGCTCCGGATTTTATAAACTTTCCGTGCATCTCCGATGCTTATGCTTGACATACACTCCACGAAAACTAATCCTTGCTACGTCATTGTATACATGCCCTATCAAATAAACACATCGGTAAGCCGTGTGCGACCGTGGGTTGTACGCTCTATGGTTGGCTGGCTATTATAAATAATTGACCTGTTTTTTGCAGCAAATATAAAAAATGGTCAATGAGTTAGGCTTATTGATCCAAATAATGCGGCGAATGTAATTGATGATATTGGAATTCAAGTACTACATTTCCTCATTTATGTATAAATAATGGTATTACTTCCCTTTAAAAAAAAAGCCGTGACCCGGAGTGTCAGTACACTGCATATACCTCCTAGTGGTGGGTCGCGGGCAACAGTATGCTGGCTCTCAACGTAGTCCTTTCAGAAGGGATCCTAGCTTGAGCAGAACAAGGAAATCGGGCCTAGGGTATTACTATTCTTTGGTTTCTCTAGTGGCATACTGGCGAAAATGTGCCAACACTGACCGGTAGAGCGCCGTAACCGTTCGCAGAGAAAGCTGCACATGGTGCGGGTACTGAGGAGGCTGGTAACCTTGCATACTCTATTACAACTTACTGCTAAACGTCAAAATGTTGCCTCGGAAGCCGAAGCCACGATGGGCGGCGGAAGCTGAATAAGGTTGGCCCATCAAGATACGGACTGAAAACGAACTGGACTCTCGGTACTTGGAATGTGAGAGGAGTGTATGAAAAGGAGCATGAGTTGCTGAATGAAATGATAGTGAGACGAATGGATGTTTTGTGTGTATGTGAAACTAAGCGTAAGGGGCGGGATGCTGTTACATTAGATGGCGGTAGTCTGGCATTGTGGTCAGAAGTTGAAGATAATGTACACGGCAGTCAAGGTGTAGGACTCATTCTTAATGAGAGAGCTAAGTTACTAGTAAGGAAGTATGAGTTAGTATCCCCTAGATTGCTCTGGCTTCGCATGAAAGTAGGTATTATGAGAGTTGTGATTGTGGCGTGCTATGCACCAGTGGATGGAGAGAGTGACAGTGTGAAAGATGAGTTTTGGGAAAAACTGAGAGAGGTTTTGAATGAATGTGATCCTGGTGAGAGAATAATTTTACAAGGTGACATGAATGGGTGGGTTGGTGTTCGGCGGGATGCTTCTGGGAGAGTGGTTGGGCCTTTTGGTGACCCCCGAGTGAATTATAATGGTGAAAAGTTGGTGAGTGTGTGCTTGGAAAAAGGATTGTTTCTATCGAATACATGGTTTAAACATAAGAGAATACATATGCATACTTGGCAAAGGGGCGATCGTAAAAACATGATTGATTTTTATTGTGTATGATGAGAGATTGAGAGAGTTAGTGTGGGACACGCGAGTAATGAGGGGTGCTGAATGTGGAACAGACCACTTTTTGGTACTCTCCAAAGTGAATTTGGGCAGAAAGTGGGTACCAAAGAAGAATGTTGCGCGTAAGCAGTTGAGAGTAAAAGTGGAAAGGTTGCTAGACAGCGAGGTAAGAATGCGGTATGGTTGCATGCGTGAGGATGCTCTATCGTTGAAGCAGAGAGAATGAGACGAGTATATCAGAAACGAGAACGTAAATAATGCGTGGGAGTGTTTGAAAGGAGTGATTGTGGAATGTGCTGAAAGTGTATGTGGAAAAGGAGTGGTAGGAAGAACGAAAGGTGATGCTAGGTGGAATGAAGGAGTGAAAATTGCAGTCAGAGGAAAGAAAGAGGCGTACAAGGATATGATTGCTGCCAAATCTGAGGAAGAGCGTACTAAGGCATGTGAGATTTACAGAAAGAAAAAGAATGAATGCAAAATCGTTGTGAAAGAGAGCAAAGAAAGAATGCGTGCGGATGAAGCTAACAAAATGCAGAGTGATTTTGAAGGTAATAAAAAGCTGTTTTGGAAGTGGGTAAAAAGGGCTAAGATTGGTGAAGGTAGGGGGATGAATGCGGTAAAGAACAAAAGTGGAGAGATCATGTGGAACGAGAGCAATATCAGGGACTGCTGGAGGGAGTATTTTGAAGAATTTTACAATAATATTGCAGGCGTTGAGGATGAGCCTAGTGAAGTGGTATGTGAGAATGTGAGGATGGAAAAGGATATCAGTGAGAAGGAGGTAACAACGGCTGTGAGAATATTTAAAAATGGGAAGGCTGCAGGCATAGATGGGATATCCAGTGAAATGTTGAAGTGTGGGTGTAAATTAATAATTTGTAGACTATACAATTGCATGCATATAAGTTTCTGTTGTTCCAGTGGATTGGAAGAATGCTATCATCGCTCCGCTGTACAAAGGGAAGGGAGAAAAGACCGAATGTAATAATTATTAGTTTATTGAGTATCCCGGGAAAAGTGTTCAGTAAAATATTATTCGAAAGAGAGAGGAATATTACTTCCAACTAAATATGGGGTGAACAGTGAGGGTTTATGCCTGGGAGAGGATGTAGTGACCAGCTTTTTGCACTTCAGCAAGTGATAGAAAAATGTATGAGTGTCCGAAATAAAGTGTATTGTGCGTTTGTCGATTTAGAGAAGGCATATGACAGAGTAAATAGAAAGAAGTTGTGGAAGGTTTTGAGCGACTATGGAGTGAATGGGGAGTTATTTAATGTTATGATGGCGATGTATGACAATAGTAAGGTAAGTGTAAGAGTTAACGGGGTTCTGAGTGATTGATTTGTAATAAATCGGTGTGTAAAGCAAGGATGCGTAATGTCTCCATGGCTGTTTAATGTATTTATGGATAAATGTGTTAGAGACGCATGTAGTGAAACCGACGGTGTTTTGATTGGAAATGTAAACGTGCGAGTTCTTCTATATGCGGATGATGCTGTTTTGATCTCAGACAGTCAGCAGAGGTTACCGAAGCTCCTAGATAAGTTTTGTGAATCAACGGAGAGAATGGAATTGAAGGTAAATGCGTGCAAGACTAAAGTAGTAGTTTTTGATAAGGAAAATGGGGAGAATAACTTTATGTTGAGGGCAAATGGTGAAATAATTGAACAGGTGGATGATTTTGTGTACTTAGGTAGAATGTTTGCGAAAGATGGGTGGATAGATGAGGAGATAAAGAGACGTGCAAATGCTGGAAGGAGAGTGGTAGGTAGCATGTGGAAAACACATCAAGGTCTGTCTAAAGAAGCGAAAATCGCCGTGTACAAAAGTGTGCTTCTCCCCACTTTGTTGTATGGTAGCGAAACATGGGTATGTCAGGATAGACATAAGAGTAGATTAAACGCCGTTGGTATGACTTATCTGAGGAGTATTTGCGGAAAAAGTACGATGGATAGGGTCAGGAATGAATGGGTAATAGATGAATGTGGATTAGGTGCTTGAGTAATGAACACATATGAAAGGAGTGTTTTCCGTTGGTTTGGCCATGTGGTGAGAATGAACGAGAGTCGAATAACGAAACTGATACATTAGAGTGAAATGAATGGTGCGAGAGGTAGAGGTAGGCCGAGAAAGTTGTTGTTGAATGTGGTTGAGGAAATTCTTAGGAGGAGGAATATTAGGAGTTTTAGAAACAGGAGGGAGTGTATGAAACAGTGTATGGGGTAAATCTGGCAAAAGAGGTTTGCAAGGATAGGTCAGTATGGAGGAAATTGAAGCAGAGTTAGGTGTACAATTATGTATTAATGAGTGAAACATTTTGACTGTGCCTACCCCTCAAGGGAACGGCGTGATGGGTATGTATGTTAAGGAACCGATGGCTGGCATGATTATTCGAGGTGGTGGAATACCTAAACAACTGTGGGTAATTAAAAAAGACAAGTCCCCGGGTCCAGAAGGAAAACCTGCACGCATGCTTAAGGAGTTGGCGCCATTGATTGCATCATTCCTAAAAATCATATTTGGCAAATCATTATCCGAAAGAAAGGTACCCCATGGCTGGAAATTGGCAAAATCTCACCAATATTATAAAGGGAAACAGTCATAACCCAGGAACTTACTGGCCTATATCATTCACACCGCTTTAATGCAAGACTCTCGAGCGTATTGTTCCCTGCATTATCATGACATTTCTGGATGATCGTTACTTCATATATGGCAGTCTGCCAGGCTTCTGGAAGGGTAGATCCTGCGAAACACAGCAGGCGCTCTTCCTAAGGCACTCATAGTAAGGCAAGTGTAAGAGTTCATGGAGTTCTCAGTGATTGGTTTGTAATAAATCGGGGTGTAAAACAAGGATGCGTAATGTCTCCATGGCTGTTTAATGCATTTATGGATAAATGCGTTCGAGACGCATGTAGTGAAAACAACGGTGTTTTGATTGGAAATATAAACTTGCGTGTTCTTCTATATGCGGATGATGCTGTTTTGATCTCAGACAGTCAACAGGGATTATAGAAGCTCCTAGATAAGTTTTGTGAATCAACAGAGAGAATGGAATAGAAGGTAAATGCGTACAAGACAAAAGTAGTAGTTATTGATATAGAGAATGGGGAGAATAACTGTAAGATGAGGGCGAATGGTAAAGTAATGCAATAGTAACGCTCAGTATTGGCTTTTTATGTACTGTACAACAATATTTTTATAGTAGAAAAAATTTATTCATGTTCAAAGTTCTTGAGCCAATGATCGTTTTAAATGAGCATAATAAAACGCTTAGAAATTTAATATCAATGAAAATCCCACCTTTGATATTGATATTCATCATCATTAGCAACAGCAAGCAGCATGATTTTTTAAAGTCACGGAGTCAACGCAGATGTAAAAACTGCGTGTTAACATTGATAGCGCGTTATCGTGGCATGTACTAAGTCACTTTCTTATTAGCATTGTGGATAGTAAATGTGGATAGTAAGGAATTACTTATGTTTTACTCGGCTAATTCCAATATTGCAGCCATTATCTCCGTTTTCTCTTCCTACCGTTATCAATTCAGTTTGTACTCTTTTAAACATTATGTTGTCCTAATTCATCGTTAAAATCGGAGTAAATATAGTTTCTTAAGTGGTTTTATGGGGACCATTCATTATTTTGCGCGTGAAAACACTCGTTTAAGAAAATACGGTCTTTGATTTAAAGGTATTGCTTGGAAACTTGATATTGTCGAATTTCCTCTACTACGAGGCTACACGTCAAAGCCAACACTTTAATTTCCCATCCTTTTTCTTAGTAAGCCAACGAATTAGGAGTTTAAAATATAAAAGGTACTGCATATCTTTGATTTAAGGTACATTTAATCAACCATGAAATCAGCTAATCTTAATCTAATCGTATGAGTAAAAAGAATGATTTTTTTATAAGTTATGTGGGCATTGTAAGGTGGCATTTTCTGCTATAAACTCTTACAATTGTTCTCTTGATGTTTGTATTTGTAATAAAACAGATAAACGAAATGCAACCGTCAAGAATATTGATAAATGTAATAAAATTCCTCTTAAACCTGAATTCTTTGCTTTTTCCAAATACTTTTAGAATACAATGTAGCGCAAGATACTATCAATGGCACTCCAGAATAATTTTACAGCTTTTTCTAAGTTCCAATTCCAAAATTTTAACAATTATTAACGTAACTTAATCAAGTGTATGGAAAGTTGTTCCCAGCTTCATGCTATTCGAGAAAAATTACGCCATGGAGACATTATTTACGTGATCCTCTCCACAAACTTTTATAAATATTGTTTGTTAATAAGAAGACTTCGAATAAACTTTGGTACCGCATCTATCCTATCCGTGACTGAAATCCATATCAATATCATAACTAAACAAATAAATTACTTCCCATCAGTTACTCAGCTTTTTCACGCTAGTTTCACGAGATTTTCAGCTCTACAGATTGGTGGAGAATATCTTTATTTTTGCCTCTCTTACTTGACCCACTAAATTTCTACTTCTTTGCCCAAAGACTACAAGTTTTCCGTTCAAGTATTAACCCTGTTTTCTTTTACGTCTTAGAAAAGTTTTTGCTGTTATAATTGGTGCATTAATTAAGTATACACCAATATATTATCAGACTATTTCTTCTCGGAATAGTCCCTAAGATTTCTTGGTCAATAGGTAAAAATTCTGAATCCATGACGCATGCGCTTATAGCAGCCGGGGAGGCAATAGAAGTCTTTTTATTAGATTTAGGTTTCGATATATTCCATATTTTGTAACTTATGCATCTAGAAAATTAGGTACCAGAGCACCATTTTTATGAATTGAAATTCTACCCCAGAGGTACAGAAATGCTAATATTTTCCAGGATAGCTTTAACGAGGAATCCAATAAATTTTTTCTTCTGAACTCCGGCTGTACACTTCCAATTTGAAATAAAGCGTCCTGATATGAATAATTTCACAGTGTAATCAAGTACCTTTCATCTAATTTTACCGGAAGATATCCGTACGTTTATGAGTGAATTATTACTATAAGGTGACTTGATCTTTTTGATATGATTCTGTAACACGCCAGTTTAGAAAGGTGTATTTTTTAATCAAAGACAAAGGTTCCCTCTTAACTGCTTGGATTCTCAACGGTCTCTTCATCGCTTCAAAGTAATGGGATACTTGTTCTTGAGTTTTAATGAGTTCGGCCTCGGAGAGAGGCTGTGTAGAGAAAGCGTAGCGACATCAGACTAAATTGAGCTTCCTCGCCGGGAAATTCGTTGCAAGAGACAGCTTTTGATCTCGGTAGGAATCAGAATGTGCCTCTTTCAAGCTCCTGGCAGTAATTGAATTGTTCTTCGGGAATTTATTGGTAAATTTCTGAACCCTTAGTCCTGAAAATGAACTGAGTGATTTCGTTGCTTTTTCTATTTTAATTGGACTGCTTTTGAAAATATTCCACAACAAAGAATATATTGCCCATAATAATTATCACATAATTTCATCCAGAAAGAAAAAAACAAGATTGTGACTATGTTGAATGTGCGAGAAATGTTTTTTTTCATATATTTCTCACAGAGGCGGCTCGATTGTTCATTTTGGTGCACTCAAAAACGCCTGAAATGAGTCGCTTTGAATCACAAAAATTATTGAATACTAGCTTGCAGTTTCATAATTTATCAAGACGAAAAACGAGAAGATAAAACTTAGTATGGGAAAAAATTCATTCGGTAGAGTTTTCAAAAAACAGAATGCCATAGTGGAGGATAGGGGTGGGAAATCATAAGAAATTGCCTGAGAGTGACATTATATGATGGACATTACCGTAGAGGGAATCGAGGTGAGAGGTATAGCCTAGGCAGTCGGAGAGTTGTCTCCCCTATTACCGGTGCTATTTAACCAATGAGATGAGGAAATGGTGAGATTGGCATTCGAAAGGCTAAGGGCGGGAGCGAAAGAGGGCGGACAGTTAATTAAGTAGTTACTCAAGAATTGCAGATGATCTATTAATTGATTAGTCAGTTCGCCATAGGGGAGGGTATCATAAACCATGTGAGCTATGCCGTGGGAAGGAGGTATTTCCAGGATAATCTGCTGGGATAATCACCAAGGGTGGGGACTAGGTCACAACAAAGGTCACGTGACATTTTGTACTGGAGAAACGCCCAGGAGGTAATTTGTTAAAGCACCAGGCTAATAGCTTCTCTGCATTGATCGGTTTAATGTGTGCAATGATGGTATTCACCCTGGAAGTCAATCCTCACTGCTTTATATTCAGCGAGTTACTTAAAGAGCATCTTATTCAGCGAGTCAGCCTTTTTTGCTCTATAATATAATTTTTTGCATCGTCTCTCAGACTATCGGCTTAAAAAACTGCCAACGGATCTGACCTTCAAAGCGTCGCGTCGTGCGACACCGAATGAGTAACTGCGGCCCTAGTGAAAGCCGTGTAAGGTCACGCCTGGGTAAGAGGTCACGTCAAAAAGTCACTTAAAAAACACCATTTGATTAATGGCCACTCTCGATGAGCTACATGCCACCGTTGTAGACTCCACAGGATTAGCTCTGAATAAAGAAAAATGTAATGAAAATGCAAGTAACCCATTAAATTCTTTAGAACTTGGGAGGTCCAATTAAGTCTTATGTTAATTCTTAAGAATCAATACCAAATAATTGATATAAGGCTTCGAAAAATGCTTTGAAAATATTTTTTTTATTTGCCATTTCAAATTTGAGTAATAGGTTTACGACGAGCACTCAGACATTTCCATTAAAAGATAAACGACTGAACTTCAGCTGCTTCTCTTCTAGTTTATTTCCATCTCACTTGCCTATTGCTGACTTGTCAATCGAATAATGTCCCTTCAGTGATTTTTTTGTGAGCGGCTAAAGAACGGCCACGATATTAACTGGAGATTTTCACTCTCATAATATCGATAAGTAAATAAATAATTTTATCGGCCACAGAGGATATGTATGTACATAAATAGGACTCGTCAGAAATATTACATAGAAAACAAAATAAATCACATCCAGCAAATATTACAATACAAATTTACAGCATTAGGGAAGCATCTTTAACGTAGTCATCAATGGAGTAGAAACAATAATCCAAAGGATACCGTTTAAATTTAGTTTTAAAATTGCCTGGTATATTTTCATCTTCGATCGATTTAGGTAACTTATTATATATCCGACAACTCAGGGCGACAGGCCCTGAGCTGTCATGAGTAAGATTGTGCTGTCTCATTGCATAATCATGTCTGCTTATTGTAAGATAATCATAAATATCATGATTTTTCGTAAGGTTCAACTTTAGTTTTAAATTATTTAATGAATATCACTGCATAATAGCTGTATATATAAGGTAGAGGAAGGATCTCTTAATCTTTTGAATAGATTTCGACAGCTAGGTTTTTTCCGAGCTTCGCAGATTACCTAGCTTACCGTATATATTTTAACTAAAAAAGGCCTTAGGGGAGTGACCCCAGGCCATACTTTATACAAAATACCATAATTTAGTCTACTGTATAAATCCGCATAGTAAATTGTCATAGCTGTTTCAACATTGGTAAGCTGAATCATCCGTCTAATTAAGTAGCAGCCGGAGGCCACTGAGGATGAAATGGAATTCATAAGAATCCCAGTTCAGGTTTTCATTGTAAGAGGTCGAGAAACGAAAAAAAAATTGAATATATATATATATATATATATATATATATATATATATATCTTAAAATGTATGTCCACCACCCGCACGTTATACATTGTTGGAATACAGCTCTCCAATATTCCTTATCCTGAGCAATTTCATTGATAATATTGTCAATTTATATATAACCCTTACCCTTCAATTGAGCTATCCTAATACTTTGTAATTTTTAATATTGCTTCTCTTATTTTTTCGTAAATTACAGTCTTTCATCTGCATTGATTGTATTGCTACACTATTTATTGCACCACACCGCTCACAAGTGGACACTCAATCACAATTTCCACAATGTCATTGAATTTCAACAATTCGCTGAAGAACATTGGTAACCCACATACCATGATAGTGTGATGTACTTGCAAGCATAGAAATACGATTTATTTAGGCTGCTATCTTTCTTCCCCTCATCTAGAGCACTTTTTGGATCTTCCACAATCGCCTATGGCATCTTAATTATGTACCAATATACAGTATACAAGTTTATCATGCCATTTATAATATTAGAACAGTGATTTTCCTCTTTAGATAACAATGATGAACCCCACCATAACAATGGTTAACCTATTAAAATCGTAGGAAGACAAAAAACTACAAGAAACTAGTTCTTTCAACTTAGGCCCTTTCAAAGGACTTATCACTAAAAAAAATAATATAAAAAAAACTAAAAAAAAAATATAAAAATGTTTTTCAGAGGAACCCGATCCCTACTTGAGTGTCTTGTGGAGGGCACTTCAAGTACAGTACTCCGTCTGTCGGATGAGACGTTAAGCCGTGGTCCCCTTGGCGCCTTTCGTTAAGAGCAGGCTAATGCCGACGCCGGGTTTCTATCCACCCTTCCTCCCTTACCTCTCCCCTATGGCGCAAATGACCTTAGCCGTCGGTCGCCTCCCCAAAAATCCAATCCTATTAAAATTAAGGAATAAATATCATTATGTTCTCTACAAACTTGGGAAATTCGCTTGCAAAATAACTAATGCTAAGGGAATGTATGCATTTCTACACGGAATTGACAACAGTGACGATGGCCTCAAGTAATAGCCGGAGTGATTTTGTGGCCTTCTTTTTATACTGTATTCTGTGATTTTATTTCCGGCTTTTAAATGATTGTCCGCGATCATTTAATTTCAAACTTTAAATTTAGACCCACATATCAACAAAGCGTTCGTTTATCCAATATCCCAGCATGTACTTGTTATTTGTTTTGATGAGATTTCCCTCGTACATAAGTCAATCGGATCAAGATCGTCAGACCTTCATCTCGATGCTTATTTCTACCATTGATTTCTTTTAAGGAAAAAATATTATTAAAACAGTTGGAAATCATGCGGGAATTGAATTTATGTTTAATTAAATCATCAAAATGTAAACAGTTTAGGCATTGATAGCTCGAAGTCCACGCGAGAGCGGGTATTATACCAGCCGTGTATGGTGTATTCCTAGAAGCCTTATCAGCAGAGTAGACCGTCAATTAGTACTTTTGAAAGGACGACGCCTATTTTTGAGAAAAAACACTGAATAAGTCTCACTATGACAAAAGCCCATGATATTTTTATTTTGGAGAAGTCCTATTTTAAACTTATCTTATCATATAGTATTAAACTAAAAATATTTACGAATTTGATCAGAGAAAACGGAAAACATGTCGCTCGCTCATAGCAGGTCCAAGCCTAGGGTTATTAATAATGAATTTTTGTAGAAATAGTGCTTGCAGAAGTCCTTTGAAAGGGCCTAAGTTGAAAGAACTAGTTTCTTGTAGTTTTTTGTCTTCCTACGAGCTGCAGCGAGGGTGAGTCACTGGGGATTTTAGGTGAACAACGACAAAAAAGTAAATCTGGAAACATGAAGGGTTGGAAGCGAGAGACGTTTTCATGGGATAACGTTTCCCGCTCTTTGTGTTGTGATCGTGAATTGCGAGGAAGGAAAATAAATAATCCTGCACCTATCTGCTTGGCAAACTAGCCAATCCTGCCACTTACAAATTAAACGAAGTGTTTTCCCTTTTGATGATTTTTGTTATCACATTTCACGGAATTGATGAATAAGAATGCATGTTGGCCACATTCGGTTTAGGATTCCCGAGGATGTTTGGCAGCCATCCGGACAGGCGTTGTCTCATACACACGGACGCGCGTCGTAACTCCCCCCCCCCCCATCAACTCCCACCCCACTCCACTCCTTCTTCTCTTTCCTCCGCCCCTTCCCTTCCACGCTCCCCCTCCCCTTCCTCCCAATCCCATCATTCAAAAAGATAGCCGTATGATTTCCTTCCACCTAATTTTTTTATTCCTGCCCGTCTCCTCCCACTCTTCCCCTGAAAGGCTCGACTCCGGCGTCCCACGCAAGCTACTCGGCCGCCTCGCTCATCCTCCATCCTCCCGACCCCCCGTTCCCCTCCCCACTGCCCTCCCCCGTCGATTCCCTCCTCAATTACACCTCTCTTCTCCTCTCTTTCTCTCTCGTGCCTGCCCTTCCATCCATCTTCCCTCTCCGGCCTCTCTCTCACTCCGGCCTCTCCTCCGCCATATTCCCAAAAGCCTCGCCTTGCTCGCGGGAAAGAGCAGAGGGCAGATTTCCTCCAGCCCTCAGAGCACACGGGTACCTGCCAACCTCACTTCATATTCCATCAGTGAAGGCATCGGAGTTGGTATTATTATTATTATTTTGATGATGTGCCGCTTGAGGCCGGTTTTGATGGAAGTAATAAAGTAAAAATCCTCTTGATTTTTACATTTCATCTACATCCACATCTACGTCATCCCCTGCAAGCCACCCAAAGGGTATGTGGCCGGGGGTGCTTCCACACCAGGCATGCATGAATTATATGGCAGAACACCGAAACTACATTGAAACCAGCGTACCACACATGCAACGCGCCAATTAAAAATCTACTAACCAAGAGACAAATCTGACGCGGAGCGCTGGCAGAGGAGAAACGGTACCATATGACGGCACTGAGAAAGGACAGCTACCAGACGATGGCTCTGAAAAGGGCCTCGAAGCTGATGGAGACCAATCCAAAGTCCAATGAAAATGAGAAAGCCAGGGCCACCATTCCATTCAATGCCGGAGCCACGGAAAGGACACATTCCCAGAGACATTTCTTTTCTCATCTCAGCTTACTTCCTACTATTCTTCATTTCCCCGATAAAACCTATTCCTTATCTTCCCCATCCCTGCTAACCTAGCATTCTCCCCTCTATTACATCCTTGGGAAACAATTCGAAACTCATTGTCCCTCAAACCACCTACCTTTCCTCTTTCCAGTTACATCTGTGTTTTCTTCCTTCACCCACCATACCAAACACTCCTCGCTTGTCTCCCTTTCTGTCCAGTGCATCATCTCCGTCCTTCTCCACAACCACAACCAGAATGCCTGCAGTCTGTTTTTGTCCTCCGTTCATAAAAGGTGTTTAAAAATATAGAAACGTATATATACAATTGAATGGAGCGTGATTATCTTAAATGAATAAAATCCTCGAGCGGTACTGCCCACTTTTGTTTACTTATTCAGTACGATGCGTCAAGACTAGCCTTTATACAAAAACCAGTGATGGAATGGGGGCTTGTTTAAAAAAAAATATTTAAAATTTATATTAAGGCATGTTTTGATTTTTCCACAGTTGTACCTAAACATGACGCTCAGGCGTTGAAATGCCCCGTAGTTTATAAAAACAAGTAGGCATTACAAATCGTAGTTTTAATCATATGAGATACAGTTCCACAACGTCTCACTGAATACAGTTGAGTGACACTCTACAACGAATTTTCTTCAGGGGTTTTCCCGAGAGTGCGATAGTTTTTCAGCGATTGAGCTTTGGATATTTGAAAAAAAATCAATGAACAATTGGTTACACAGGTAATGTGGCACCGTAACGACAGTGCCAACACTGGAGTTACTAGTAGAAAGTGAGGGCACGAACGTATGCCGCCCCTCAACAAACTCCCCTCCCTGCAAGCCCTTCAGCGTTGGCCCTCAGCCGTTGCGCCTGCCGTATCTGCTCCCAAACCGGTTACCACTCGCCATTACAATGGTTTACACATATTACTTGCTTCTTAAAATCCTCTACTGACAGTGCTTTTGGAGGGATCTGCGAACCCCTGGGAGCGGACAGTGTTTCAAGAATATTCAAGCCTGATTGGCTGAATAAAATGTCAAATTGCAACGAATAATCCAATTACATCTCGAAAATAAGCAACTAGTAGTATATGTGGTAATATGGAGTCATATTATGCACCTCAAGGCGAGTTCCATATCTTCTCAGTGGTTAAAGGTCACCGTTAGTCGGCCTTTAAGTGGAAAAGTGTGCTGGATACAGTGTTTGCGTTGCCATGGTCGGACTTTAGAGTAACGACGGACAAAAAACAGTTTGGAAGCACATTCCCTTACACCTCTTGAAGTTAGGCACGCAGACCACTCATGAAAAAAATTGTATATTTATGTGTCTCCTGACTAAGTTATTACTTACATTCCGGTGGGTGCGCGGTTTAGCGACTCCGCATCACCTTCACGGCATTTTCATTCATGCGGTCTCTAAGCTGTTCACTCTCTCCGCCCGGTGACAGTTTCCTCCTTCCAAAGGATAATGATAAAAAACAATAACGATCCCTCGCCTCCACTCCCTCCCTCTCTGTTATCTCGCCTCTCCCCGAATTCTCATCCAAAACATTTGCTGCCCCGCAAACCCAAAAGCGGCGTCGGTGACGTTATGGTAAAGTCTTCGCCTTTTGAATACGAGGGCCGTGGCTCTGAGTCCCAACTGGGAGGATTTTTCACCGCTCTGGATTTATTGATTGATTGTGGTCGTCTGTTGTTGTTTCTATTTCTGAAGCAAGCGGCCTTTGTTGCTGTTTTAGGGATTGTGGAAAAGAATATAAATAGATAAATTAGATTTCTGGGCCGATAGTTTTGAAATGCCATTTTACCGAGGAGAATAAGGGACTATAGCGGTGGTCTTTTCTCGTAAATTCTCACCCTTTCTCGGTAGACTACACCATTTACCTGAGCGTAATAATACATCTTCATTACCAAAGTCTCTCCCCCTCCTTGAAATGTCTGAGATGGCTTTCTTTTCGGCTCGAATTAGTTTCTCTTAGTATCTTTGAATTAACAGTATGAGTAATACTGATCTGTAGCAGAATCTTACCCCTGTACATGCTTGTTTGTATGTTCGCCCACGTAGCTCTCTCCTAGTTTTGAGGTTTGACCCTAAATTTTTCACCTGACTGCTATCTCGCTTGGGCCTAGAAGCCGGAGCAACGAGTTCGGATCGACCTTGAACTGGTGCAAGCATTGCTTGCCTCGTGCGGAATAACCCCTTGCCACACACCCAAGAGGTGGTTGATACGATACCGCGTGGATATAGAAACCTTGCCTCTGTCGGTCCAATTCTCTCCATTTCTATTTGTCACCCATGTAAATGAGCTGCGACCCCATATCTATCAGTAAAAAAAGAACTTAGAACCATATCTCTAAACTAAGTAGTTCTTTAATGAAATGCCTAGTGTTAAATGTGTTCACTGCCTCGTGGTCTCCGGACATCTCCACAGGGTACTCCTTCCGGCTTTACGGGTGCTTCCCAGAGTTCGCTCGGCCGGAGCCTGGTCGACTCTCCGTCCTCCACTTAGCTCTTGACGGTCGGAGCTGATGTCATCGCTAATCGCGACCGAGACTGATCGGAGTGTTGCTTTTTTCAGTTTCTCCTCTCTTCTTCATTTGCTTGTAATAAAATCAAGCGGCATTAAATTTTATGGTTTCATTCTGAACAGTGTAGAAGTGACGCATATATATTTTTAACTACAATGCGATGTTATATTATGTTTTAACTATTTTTAATAGATTGGCATCTATTTAATTAGAAATCAATTAGTAATTAAATTTGATGCTTTTTATTAATGTAACCGCTGTCATATTGGGTGAATCAGGTAGCTGAGATGGCTAGAGCACCGGCTTTCAGTCCCTAATGTCCAGGTTCGAATCCCGGTCGAGGAGGAGATTTCTCAGGGTTATTCATATCCCACCAACTGGGTTTCAAAGTAGAGGGGATCTTGAAAGTACTGCTTCGTTCTCTGATAGGGACGGACGGCATCGCTATCCTTGGCACCTACATTTAATGTATTCCCTCAAACACTATAAAAATATCAACTAAGACCTTAACATTGCGCTCATTAAACAGAATAAATATTATGAAAAATTAAAGTTGAAAGAGGAAAAAAATTCATCGATGCATAAGAAACGAGCTGGTAAGTTTTTGGGTCGAGAAAAAATTGAATCTTACAATTCTAATAGTTATGTCAGTTCAGCAACGCACCTAATCCCCTCTTGCCAGAGTATTTCAGTTGTGAGGTGATGATGCTGCGTTAGGAAAAAAATGGGTGAGATCAGCGTAACAACCGGCAAGGTCACGTTAAGTGCAGGGTGATTCTGACGCCGGGTTTCTGTCCACACTTCCTCATTCCCAAAAAATCCTTCCCTCAATAACCTACCCCACCTGTCGTCAATGTTGCTTAAGGCTGTGCAGTTATACATGTGACAGAAATCATAATTCGTAATATATTAGTAGCGATATTCTACTCACACTGCGGGCGGTAAGTGTGGGAGTTACGTACTTATGCTGTGGGGACGTCATCACTGGGCTTTAAGGATGCGAGCATGAGTGCCGCACTGAAGGATAATTAATTATATCTATTCATATCACTGAAACTCTCGTGAATGCTATTCTAACGATACGCTGATATATTGCAATGTACATGTTTGATTGTCATTTATTTCGCCAAATTATTATTCTGCAGGCAGGCAGGAAACCGGTAGATCTGTTGAGGAGGGTCCATGTGAGACGTAAATTCTGTCGCAGTCTAATCCTCTGGCTAATAATTCCTACATTCTTTCATGTATCCGTTTTATGAGCTGGAGATGACTAGCGGACTGGCTGACTTGTTCCGACCGGTTTGAAGAATTTAATGGCGCGATATGCAATTGAGGCAAAATTTAATCATTCAATTTAATTGCCTCGACGTTTGAACTGCATCAAGCATCCCGATATCTGTCCCATCACCATAATAACTACATTATCCCCTACTCCTTCGTAACCTGCCTAAATAATTTAGCTACATTTACTTAGGTTGATATTTTTTGTCAAACAATTTTTTAATATATGCCGATATATATCATATGTTATTTCAGATATGTATCTTGCTCCAGATTAAACTGCTTTTAAGCGTCCTCATTACTCATCAATTTTGTTTAATTTCCCATATCTACCCTTCGAGTTTCTCGCTACTCGTACTTTCACATGTAAATTGACACCGGTGACGTATGCCCAGGTTATTTGGACCTCCGGGTCAAAATACTCGTGCTAAGATCAATCGAATTTCACGAAGAAAAACAAAGGCACAAATGGCTGAAAATCACATCAGCATTATTAGGTACGCTTACAAAAATGTCAACACGTATACCTCGATGACTTACGATTAACGAACAGCAATTCCTGAATTTCAAACGGTGAATGTAAAGTTGTAGTCCAGTCCAGGAGAAAAATTTTCATCGAAAATGGACGTTTGCACTTTTTCCACCATTCGGGGTCAAGCTCTCGACGTCGTTTATTAAAATTTTGAGGGAAAACTTTTATAAGGAACACCGTAACGACATTGTATTAAATCTAATGTTAGCTTTAGTGAATGCGAAGTAAAACTATCGGACCGAACTACACACTCGATTAAATTACCCGGACTTCCCCAACTCTTGACAGTCAATAAAGGTATTCGCTTGTTATAACAGTGCTTCTCAAAATAAAACATTCAATGTATCTTGTCGTAAAGTTATCCAATTTTCCCATTTTTTAAAACGAGTTTTAGGATACTCCACGATGTTTTTTCGGAAATAATTTTAATTATCTCAATACAAGCGTCCGGGACATTAAGCTCTCAAACGGCGCAATTAACCTGTCTATACCACTAATTTTGCGTTGATCGTGCGGAATAATAGCGTTGCAAAACTCGCCATTGGGGCTTGAAAATTGTAGAAGTGATTGGAATGTTGATGTTTCATCACACAGCCCAGAAATAAGCTGACCACACGTAGCACAGTTTTTCGGAGCAGTGCGGAGACGGACGAGGCGGTCGAAATGCCATACGAACTAAGTCCGAACAGCACATTATTACTTCACCATTTGCCATCTCTCCTTCAATCTCAATTTCGCCGTCGTCTGATTGATCAGAAAGTCTCATTTAGGGTGTTCGCGGAAAAGATGGTCGATTGCCATTTCGAGAGTCTGGGTGCAGTAGACGCGCGCCGGAGTGTGAGGCTTTCTTCCCTCGCAGATGTTTCACTCTCGTCCCGGCCAAATATGAACATGTAATTTCGGATGCGTGATACCGAAAATTACTTCTTCGTCTCCTTTTTTATCCCATCGTCCGAATTTTTTGCCCTGAATTAGAGGATCGTGAGGTCGGTATGGTCCCAAAACCAACTCCCTTCTTCTGTGGTTTTACAGCGGCGCAACACCAAGGTTTCATTTTGACGTGCATTTGGGCGGCGCAGTACTAAGAATAAAATTTAACGGCGCATTACATATCTAGGCCCGATGGACGCGATAAGATAAGAGAGGGAATAGTTAGGGACAGGGATTGCCGAATAGTTAGGGACGAAAATTCATTCTTTCCACGCACTATAAGTGACCAAAATGAAAGCTGAGCTCCGCTCCAAACTCTGAACTCACAAACTTCACCATTTCACCTCTCTATTACCTTCTTCTTTAAACCTATTCACAGCAGATGTCCTAACACTCCCTACCATACGGCCATGCGGCGAATCGGTTGAGATGATGGGTCCCTGTGTGATTTTTTATCTAGGGAAGATCTCCCTAATTCCAGTAAATTAACTTCTCTGAGTAAACTGAAGAACTCTGTGTGTATACAAGAGACGTTCGAATTACATAACGGAAGGGGTCACCGGGAACTGGGCTGAAACGAATGGCGCTCATATCTGATTGGACTTATTTTGTTGGTTTGACAGTTTTGCCTTTGCTGAGAGGTTTTTATTTTTACTGCCATCTTCGGCCTCAGGCAAATCGGAGCGGTTTTGTGATGTCACAATCATTGTGTGCAGTGAATGTAGAGGAAAATGAAAAATAAGGATATCTGTTCTCATACGAGTTACATTTCCATAATCCTTGGAAAACAATTCCCAAGGGCCGGCAGAAATCTTCATTCACATCATTGGCATAAATAAAAACAGAAATCATTATTTTCTACTGTTAAATTAGATTTATAGCGACGTAGGAATTGGTATACAAAATCATCATCAGGTTTTTTCGAGGTCACCTGATAATGATGCCGCATATCGAGATCTAGGTCGTAAAAAAATCTAATTTAACTGGTGGAAAATATGTAATATCTGCCTTGATTATGTAGAAATTCCTACACATCGGAAGTGATGTTTCTAATTTTGCTGCTAATTGTCCATATGTATTAAAAGTGCATTATACTGCTGACCTGAAGACAGCGAATGACGATAAATTCTGGGGCAAACCTTGTGCATAAATAATGAAATCGGCGGTGAAAGGCGTGGAAGGAACGCAGTGCCATATTATTTAACTCAGCAGTTTAATACAGTTTTACTTTTCAAATACGTCGTTCATGTAGTAAAGCTTAGAAAATAAGCGAGCTACCGCCCCCAGCCATTCACTTTTGTAGTGACTATCTCGGCAGCCATAGATGTAAGATACATCAACGTGTGCGAGCCAAGAGAAAAAGTAGCTGCAGTGGCAGTCGAGCGGAGGTCTCGGACTGGCAAATCCTTGTGTTGATAGTCACGACGCACGATGTCAGAATGAGAATCCCTCTCCAGGAAAAAGACCGGCATCGCCAAAATATCGAGAGTTCCGAGTGAGCCAATTTGGTTTAATGAGCCATTCCCTCGACCTCGGAACGGAAAAAAATGGCATTATTAGGTGTTGGCGTTGTCAGCGGCGGTGGCCTTTAATTGTGGGAAACGGCATAGGAAACGGGAGGGGTGGGTTAAGAGATGGGGGGCAAGGTGGGAGGATCAATTAGTTATTTACCCCTTTTCAGCCGTATCCCCCCGGCAACGATCCCTATCCCCTACCCCGACCCCCCTTCAACCCACCCCCGTGCCCCTACCAGCCTTCCAACTGTTGCTGTCTCATCCCTCCCTCCACCCAGCCCGCCCAGCGAACCCTGGCCAATCGGTGCTGGGCCGACCGTTGGTTGGCGTGTTATGGCCACTCTTTATATGGCAACATGTGCCTCACCCCCTCTCCCACCCCTCCCTCCTCCACTCCCCACCCCTCCCCTTCTTCCGCCCACCCGATCCGCTTGTTATAATCCCCCCCATCCCCTTCCTCTCTTCCTCCCCACGTCACTGGACGAATGATATTATGCGAAAGATCTGCTGTGACTTGAGATGGCACCTTGGGAAAGAAGGTGAACGCTCCCAGAGGCTTTTCCCGAGTGTTTTCAGGGGGGCTGTATACCTCGGCCGAAAACTCCCTTTTAGTTTTGCCGCAGCCGAGGAGAGATTCCTTCTCCTCTATCCTCCACCGGTGGCGCAGTGGAACATGCGTTGAATGTTCACGAGGATATTCTCTGTGACGAGAGTTAGTAAGTCATAATTAAGTGCACAGGTAAATGATGTGGCACGCGCCATGGTATTCACCTGATTTTCGACAATTTTACTTAATATTTCTTCGGCGGTTGAAATAACTATGCCGAGAGCTAAAAGGGAAGAGCTACAACACTTACGCTCATTATTATGCACAGTGTGTCCCATAAGTTTTAAGACTGTGGCTATAAAGGACACAAAAAAATTACAAAATAATTTCAACAAATATTTTATTCAAAAGTCTCCATTAGAAGTAACACACATGTTGGCACGATCTTTCAGCCTTTTCACGCCTTTCAAAAACTCCTCTTTTAGAATACTGTTTACCTTTATTGTCACGGCTTCTTGTATCTCGTCTATCGACGCAAAATGGTTCCCTTTCAAGTCCATCTTTAAATAGGGAACGGGAAGTAGTCAGAGGGACTCCAATCAAGCAAGTACGGTGGGTGGCTGAGCACTGGAACAATTTTTTTGGCCAAAAAATCAGTGTTAATCGCCGTGGCTAAAATAGTAGATATCGGCGGGAGCGTTTTCGGACGTTCAATGCAGCCCCCTTAAGGTGGCTGGAACGGTAATTTTAGCTCATTGAACGAATATTTAAAAATTTTCCGAGCAACTCAATATAAACTGTTGGAACGCATTTCATTGAAGTGATTCAGTTTATAGTTTAGAAGGTCCCATACCGGCAGTAATGGAAATAATACATGATTTATATTTTAATTTTCACCTTAATTAAAGCATGGCTGAATTTATCGGCGCTGTTCTCGAAATTCAGAGAAATTTGTATTGAAATGTTTTTTTGTCGAACATTTTACTCGGCGTAACGTCTTAATATTTGTAAGCAATTGTTAATTTTAAATTCAGAAATGTATTATTTCGTGTTTATAATAAAATCTGTACACATGTTATCAACTATTTACAAAATATATTTCTTATGCCATAAGAATTTTATATTAATCCTTCATATTAAAGCACCATTGAATTACCAAAAAATTCATTTGATGAAAAATATTTCACTTAGATGAAATGTCTGCACTATGAAAACGCTAAAGATAATTTTCACAATGATTTCAAGTGAAACTAAAATCGGTCCAACTACCTTAAAAATCTTTGCGAATATACAGGTTAATGTTCCCAACGACTCCCTCGGGACTGTGGGGTGAAGGGAGGGTTGACGCGTGGGTGGACGTGTCCGAGCAGTCGATGACGGATGTACCAATTTGGCCTATCCTCGCTTTTATTTATTCCCTCATCATATATTTCAAATTAAAATAAATATTCTTTAAGCAAACATTAGTGACAGATGTTATTTTATAGAAATGTTTGCACTTAGATGACCATACGTACTAATTGCTGCCTTCGGTAAAATTCGTGGTTGGCGTTAATTTTATCCTATTGAGATAAACAGGAGTCCAAGCCGTTCATCTACGCGTATTCAATAGTTATACCTTCATTGATATTTTCCAACTACACATTTAAACCATCACTAAGAAACCTGCTCAAAATAGCCTAGGAACTGTCCAGTTCTCAGTATGTCTGTGAGGTGTGTCGTTTCCCGTAAACATAGGTGTATTTCGTGTTTCCTATGTAGAATCCCACTATGTAGAATCATACTTGCGAGTTTTAATCTCGTTCCTGTTATGGACTTGGCATTGCGTTCTAGTCGTGTCAAAAAATATCTGTAAGGTGTACAAACCCAACCCCTTTAACCATGACCCAATGCTAAATACACTGGGAGAAAAAACATCCCAAGACAGACCACATATTTGTTTTAAAAATGCAGTAATTACTGTCATCAATATCTTGATCGATGTTCAATTTTCATGAGGTAAGTGAACGTTTGGGACGAGGTAAATGGACGTTTGTGTTTCATTGTGACTTTACCCCTAGATAAAGTCAGTTTAAATAATGAATTTCGGGCCGTAGTACCTCTCCTTGCGCGGAAACAGCATTAATGTTACTTATTCATACGGAGAGAAACTCGCTCATAAATGATACTTTTGCAATTTCTTAAATAAAGAATGCTTAAAATAAGAATATTCCGGGCCATGGGGCTTGTCGTATGTAGCCTATGTCCATTCCAATGCTATGAACGCCTTATCAGCAAATACTCTTAACTATCTGTTCATCCGATAATATGAATATCAAGGAGCAAGAAGTAATGAAAAGAGATTTTGATCCCAGGGGGAATCAGGTCCTGCCCCTTCGTACCTCTTCAATGTATTGAATGCAAATAACTCCTAACAGGGTGAAATTCTTCTTGAGCCACATTCTACAATGACCTGGATGCTCACTTTGGGTGCCTTGATGCCCTGGAGCCTCTCTTGAGTATGCGTGAAGAGTGTGTCCACTCCATATAATGCATATACGCAAAAATTAGGCCAAATCGGAACATCGATTTGTCCGTTTTAAAATAAAGAACAAAGTAACATACTTTCAAACTAATTAATCAGCAGAAATGGACATGACACACCAGGGGAAACGATTTATAGTTGAGGGCTCGATGCAATTCTGAAAATAACCATCGAGTGATATCGACGACGATCAGCAGAGACTAAACTCTTCCATTTTCACATGCTTGACCTACATGCGAGGCTACGCAGCTCACAGAGGAACAAGATCGATTTATCGAAGACGTACAAGCGTTTGGTCTAGACGACATCTTATGGAGAATCACTGCAAAGGTATCCATAAAATACGTCATTCTATTGATTGTAATGACTTAGAAGTTTTCAGCTCAGCTTAAAGCAGTGCATTGACCTTTGTAGATGGAATTGGTAAAATGCAAAACCAGGCTATCTTTCTCTATGTCAGTGTTTTCAAAACTGTGCTCTGCGGTGCCCTTAGGGCTCCGCAAGTGACTCTTAAGGGTTCCGTCCGTGGCAGTTATGAAGATGACATAAATCACAATAATTAACTGCGACTTCCATCAAGCGTTTATTAATTTTGTTTCATAGCATTCTTTTATAGTAATCTTTTATCCTTTAATAGTACTCATACCTTACTATTCATTCTTCCTTATATGCATCCCGCATAATATGTTTCACAGAACATAACAGAAACATAAGACTAAATATTCCTGGGGACTCCGCAAGAAACTTTTGCTCCGAAATGGTCTCCGTGGCTGAAAAAGTTGGGCTACCGCTGCTCTAAGTTTTGATATTTAGTCTGAAGTTTAGTTGGTGACATGTGTTCATTTTATTCTATCGTGATGAACAGGAACTCCAGCAGTTTATCTTTGCGGATTCAATATTCAAGCCTTTCTTTATATTTGTAAACTGCCATATAAACTTTTAAAGAAGAGGTCGGTTCAAAATATCCTTTTAACAGCCACATGTCACAAAATTTCTGTGAATAATTGTTTGTGAAATTTACCGTTAACGTATGTACTTTGGTTGGACCTAATTTTGGGTCTTGATCTTTTCCCTGTCATGAATATTGCATTGCGTTCGAGTTGTATTTTTTAAAAATGCAGTTTAAAAAAAGTATTATAATCTAGCCCTTTCAAACATGACCTAATGCGTGTGTGATACCTCAATTAATTAAATTTCACCTTATACAGTAGCCATCTTTGAGTGACGAACTATTGAATACAATAGTGTAACGTTGAAATAGTTTTTGAGAGCTATCAATTTTTACTGTAAAAGGATGAAACTTCGGAAAGTGATAAGCTTGTGATGACTATACATTTGATGGCTCCCCCTAGAAATATACATGTCCACATGTATTCCAAAGTCAATACTTGGGCACCACCTCCCAATTCTCATCAACATTTGATTAGATGCGAAAGGTAAATAGGTTTATTTTTAAAGTGGATCGGTAACATTTCATAAGCAGCCTTACCTAAAATCTGTTATTCCTCGACCATATTTTGCACCTTGGCCACTCGAAAGATATAAATGGTTTCGCATATATTATGCTACTCATGGTTTCTTTCTTTCTTTGTTTCTTTTGTGAGCAAAGCAATCACCTCAATGACAGCGTTCAGTTTGCCGTGTGGGACGTAAAACTGATGGTTGACAAATGCTTTTCCGTTATTAAAGCCTGATTTCTCTTCACGTGCTCTCCATTCCACAAACATTTTGCAATTAGGTATGCAAACATTGATGATACAATTGACCACTGATTTCCAAACGAACAACTGAAAACACATGAACCTTGAATCACTAGTTAATCCTCTTGGATAGAAAATATATTTGAGTTGATTTACGGCAGTCAACATCCAATGCACACTGAAGAAGAAAATATGGCTGACGAAAAATTTTGTTGTTGAACTAATCTGTAATAGTTTGAGAGAAGAATACATTTTCTGGCTAAATCTTCGAAAAGACTACAGACCGGGTTGAAAAAACGTTTAACTCGATCACGGCAAAAGCCTTTGACATCCTTGACATCGTGTTTTTGAAATGCCGTTTACTCCGGCGCTCGTATTTAATAATTTCATTGGCGTAAAAGTCTCAGAGATAGTGATTTGTAGAGGATATCCTCTAAAAACGGAAGTCAAGCTATTTCACTGGAATGTAAAAGGGTTGGGAGATTTTGGTCCTAAGACTACCAACCTCATTCCTATGATGAAATTCATTTTTAATTAATAATAGTGAAATATCTCAAATAGTCAACTCTTCAATCTTTAGTTACACTCAAACCTTGGGATGGAATTTGATATAAAATGAATTTAAGGTTTTTCAGCAATCCAAAGGATTACTTTGTTAAAAATGTATTTGAAGTTTTATCCATTTGTCCAGTTTTTATATTTTCATTGTAATATTTTAGTTTTGTCTCGGCCATTATTTAGTGCGACATGAGCAGAAGTGGAACAATTTCCCGAAGATAGGAGGATAGGCCCAAAACTTTTTATAATTATTGAAGAAAAAAATTATACTGAAAATCATTATACGTAGAAAATTAAATTTCATTTCCTAGTAATAAAAAAATTGTGATTCTCCGATTCTCAAAGATATTCTAGCTAACTAGCGGCCTCTGATGGGTTAATTTTCTAAATGATCATTACATTTTTATAGAAACTAATATTTTGACACTTATACTGGTGGGCAAATGGTGGACTAAACCAAAATTTGCTAATAGACTCTTAATATGTACCATGTTTCTTTATCTACATCGACGCTAGCACCTTCCCAGTATTTCTTATGTTTTCTTCCTTAAAGGATCGTGTTTGTCGTAGCGTTATTCAATACAGTAGATACATTACGCATTTAAACAAATTATTCCGCGAAAGTAATGATGCTTCTTCATGATCTGATGCCGATTAATGTCTTTTACATAATTACGCGTATCGCGGCTGTGAAAGAACGTAGACCATGAGAGAATTTTGTATTTCTATGATAATAACCCCGGATCCTTTCGTTGATTTGTCCTGTTGAGCTAATGTAGATAAGGCCAAGTTTTTTCAATCTAGTCTTCACTTCAATGGTTATTGGCATATGTAGAATGTTAAAGACCATGTTTTGACTGTGAAACTGAGATTTAATGTCAAAGTTTCGTAGAGCAAAAGCGTATTATGAATTGGTTCCAAATAAAACCTCTGTAGTTGTTAGCTCTTGTTATTTTTTTTGGTAAATTCAGTAAGAGGGAAATTATTATTAAAATAATCTCCTAGTTAACGGTAGGTTTTATTTAAACTCAGAGAAAGTCCTCCAGATTTTTTGCACTTGAAGGTTTAATCTCTCTGTATTACTTCTTTCATCGTCTTCGGGAACGTCCTATCGTCATCACGTCCATGAAACCTATTCTCTTTCTTCCTCTGCCCCGATGACCCAACCTCCTCCCTTCTATTACGGCGTAAAGCAACCCATCGCCCCATCACCTCTTCAAACCTTCTGCCCTGTCTATCTTAGATTTCATCTAGGAGTTCCCCTATCTCGCCCGCCGTATCCAGCTCTTCCTGGCTTGTCTTCGTTTGCGTCCACCGCGCCTTCTCTATCCTCCTCCACACTCACACTTCTACAGCCCACAGTCAGTTCTCGTCGTCTTTTCTCAGGGTCCATGTGTGTGCTCCATAAAATTCTATATTCCATATCAAGCTCTTCACTAGCCACTTCGTTATATCCTTACCCTGGGTCCCAGTTATTGGTTTCCTTCTATTGCTAAGCGCTTCCTTCGTTAACGCTATTCTCCTCCTTATGTCTTTGCTACTATACCAATTTTCTTCTAGTCTACCACCCAAGTAATTAAAACGCTCTACTTGCTCCAGTCCGCAACCTCCTATTTTTATTACTAGTCTCTCTTTCTCAGTTCTGGAGAGTCACATTACCTTTGTTTTCTAATGTTTTTTCTTCATCCACGGGAAAAAGGAGTCTTCAAACCGCTTCTCGTGTCTTTTAAGCTCGAGTAAAGAGGAAAGATGGCAAGATGGAAACATCTCCTGCGAAACATTTCCGTGAGGGAGAAGTGGAATGTGAAAATTTTCTCGGTGAGTGGAGAGAGGATAAGCAGCGACGACGCTCGGTGAACGCACACACCCGTATATATTACTCCCAAGAAATTCCGACTTTTTCAAACTTCCCCCTTTTGCGGCGGGGGGGTGGGGGGAGGCAGAATGCACCAGCACAGCCCCCGTGCCGCCTCCCGTCCCCTCCGTCACCCGCCTCCAATCTCCGTGGCGCCTTGCATCGGGGGGGGGAGGGGCGCGAGGAGGAGAAGCGCCGCTTCCTCCTGGCGAGGTAAACAAACGGTCCTCCCCTCTCTTGGCTCCTCAACCTCTTCCTCCCGCTGCCCCTCCCTTCCCCTTCCCCACACGAGACCCGAACCTTCCTACTCCTCTTCATTCTTAGCATCCACACCGCACACGACAATACCAACAGCAAGAAAATTTCATCGCTTGCTCATTATTGGTAGAATAGCTCGTTTCAATTTCAACTTCCTGCTGCTAAGTGTGTGGAAACAAATCAATTTTTGATTAAACGTGTAACAAAAATCATTTAAAGAAGGTCGTAACCTCAAATACGCGTAAAAGGCAATGCATGTGCTTAAAAGTAGTTTGAGCAACATATCATTTCATGTAAAATTCGACGAAATTGGTCTCATCACATAGGAAAACATCGCACTTTTCTAAAAGATACCATTATATGAGAAACTTACCGTAATAATCTTCGGAATATTTGCCAAAGTATATCGGCCAGTTTCCAGAAGAATGGTATGGATATTCACTCTAGAGAGGTTTTTTTAAAAGATAAGTAATTTCTACCGCATACACCACGTTATCAATGTAAGTGTATAATTTGTATCAGTTCTCTCAAATATTTTTAATAAGTAAATCAATTACTGACCGCAGTTATTTTGACAGAGTCGCATAAAAAAAACTTCGGTGCTGAAGGCATTTTTGTCTTCGGCTTTAAAAATGAAAGTTGAAGCCTAATGTGTGAATATTTTGATAATTACTGAGAATTTTGGATTTGTTAAAACGTTACTTGGTACGACGATAAAATTAGAGGAATCGGCTACTTCTCCCTCGTTGGGCCCCGCTTGGAATACGTTGCCAGTGTTTGGGAACCTCGTGAGGTTGGCCTGAAAACAGAGTTTGAACACGTGAAGAGAAGACCAGCAAGATGTATGAAAAGATGCTATGATAGTGTTACTGGCATTTTTCAACAACTGGGATGGGATTCACTTTCAGACCGTCGATCGAAAATTAGACTCAATATTTTATGTATTTTCAAAACTAATTTATTTTCCGACGAAGTTATTAATATCTTACGAACTCCAACATACTACGGTAGATCAGATTAAGAAAGTAAAATAAAAGAAATAGATTGTTGAACAGACCGGTTTAAAATGCAATTTTTCCCGCGATCGACAAGAGACCATAATGGTTGCGTTATGACTTTGCAGTGGGGTTATTGACGGGTAAAGTAGCTGGTTAATTGACGAGCTCCCTAATGCATGTTTCTAATTTCGCCGATTAGTACTAACACCATAATTTGCACGTTCCCTGCATGACTCTTTCATCACATTTGCTCAATTGCATTGTAAATTAACTTAGTAGTTTTTGTAGCATTGTAGCATATCTATAGTGTGGTGCTTGTTGGTGAAAGTTTATTTCCACATTGTTGCGCATGATAGCGATAAGTCACTCCCGGTCAAATACAATTGGGGTGGCTAGGAAGGTAATATGTAGATATTGATGTAGCTGGTGACATTACAAATGAGAATTACAGTGCAGACTTTATTATAACTATGGAAAAATTTCGACCAAACTATCTAAACTGTAATAAAAATGTGATGCACAATCATTGTGCCACATTATTATAATAATGTTTTATTTGTGGATCAAGGTGACTTTATCTTGTTTTAGCTTTGTTTTGTAGCCACCAAAGTCGAGAAAGTGATTGACGCCGACATAACATTCATGTCAATTTAGAGGCATAGAAGTGGTTTTTTCAGCGAGGTGTAATATGTCTCACCATGCATGCCCAGTGTCACTGCGAAACCCATCATAAGTCCACGTGTATACTATCTTGACGGCGACGGCGATGCATATTTCATCGTCGCTCCAAATCCACCAATACCAATCACCCCTCCCTCCAAGTTGCCGTCGCCCGAGATCGGGCAAACGGGTGACGGGAGGTGGGGGGGAGGCAGAGGTGCCACCCCTTGTGAAGGGAGGTGTTTGGCGGCACCGCGGCCCTGATCCGACCCGCAAGGGTATTAAATCTTGCGCGCGAGGCTATTTCTGAGAAATCCCGGCGATATAACTTTACTGCGATGAGACTTTTTAATGTCTGTCTTTTTTCCCTCCTCTGTCGAGTCGGTGTTTTTCAAAGCGCCTTCCACCACCCTCTCCCCCCCTCGTGGAGGCTGACTGGCTCCTCCGCGAAAGATGCTTGCGCCTTGGTCCGTGATATATTTATTAATAGCTCGATGGAGCGCGATCGGAATTCATGCGCTTCGAAGAGGACAGAATATACCAAAATAAAAAGTAGCTCGTAATAGTCAGTGGTATTTGCGAACGCATCGGTAACATAAAGGGTGTGTGGCGGTTTGTGTCTTTGTTTGCCTCGTCGATTTTCTCATTTAATTACTCAGTTATAATTCAGTCCTGCCTATATTGCTACATTTTTATTTTTTACTGATTTTTTAAACTTGGCATATAACGATTCATACATCAACTCATGTAAATAATAAAATTTTCCTTATTTTACAAAATATTTCAAAGCTAGAGATAACTACCCTGCAACTGCTGCGCCCTGTATGTGAGTTATAGGATAAAACATCAACTTCTTCACCATGGCGTAGCTATCACAGCTGCTTGCAATATCAATTAGCTATATATTCGATACCAATTTTCCAGTTGTGAAGGCCCCACAAAGGTAGGTAGTACAGTGTCCATTAAGATTTCTTTCTTTCCTGGATGATAACAGCCACTTTTGAGTACACGTTGCCGACCTCTAGAGGGCTTTAGGGTTCAGTGCTCCATGAGACGATGATTGTGTGGGTGGAAACCATCGCATCCCAAGGTCTTTCCTCAGGAGATGAATAAAATTTTATGATCCTCTCCTACGACGAAGGGAATATGGGTAGATAATGCGACCCACCTGGGTGTACCTATTAATTTGGAAAAATCACTGTGTAATTCCTATCAGCGGGCGTATTTTCCCGCTTGTAGTGTTCTCTCTTCGTAATAGGAGTGCATCGTAATTAGGGGCTAAACGGATGACATATAATGGCAGTTAAGAACCTGTACTTAAGAACAAATTTCAATTTACCCCCCTGAATTTTCCCCTCGAAGCCCTCTATGATACGAGCAAAATATTGCTTTTGAATTTCCCATACCATCAGTTCATCCCTAAACAAATCAAATATATAATTCACCGGGAATGAATCAGTGATAATTTATGGACATATAATTTGTAATGTTCCAGACTTTCAAGGCATTAAAATGTAAAATGCAATTATATTAGAGACACCGAATGTATTAATGGCACCGAATTATTAGGGTGTTAGCATTTGATGCTATAGTCTTTGTTGCGCTTTGCTTGTAACTATTGTTACATCAACTCGTGTTACGAATAAAAAAATATTTTTTTAACAAACAATATGGTTTCAGGGTGAATGAGATGAAAATTTTCCATGTTGGAAAAGAAAAACTATGGAAATTCCACTTTGAGAAAATTTAATGCGCGACCCAGGTTTCAACATATTATGACATCTTCAGGTTCACAATAAAGGTGAACCGGAAGATGACATAATATGTTGAAACCCGTGTCGTGCATTAAATTTTCTCAAAGTGGAATTTGCATAGTTTTTCTTTTCCAAAATATTTTTTTATTACGAAAAATTTCGATGTTAGAGATAACTACACTGCAGCTGCCATGATTAACTGAGCTTTTAAGTTACGTCCTTGAATAAGATCCCAGAACTTAATGTATTTTAAATGCCATAGGAATAATTAGCTCTATCGAGGTGCAAGAATAGAGAATTTTCAGGAATCTGAGGGATAGCGAGAAGTGATTACATCATGCTGTAAATCAACCGACCTAAATATTCATTATTTTTTAAATAGTTATACATTTTGAACAAATTGTGATGCGTGTTCCCAAATCTTCCGAGTTAACGGGAAATATAATCGGTATCTATTAAGGTAAAAATAGGAAATTGAAAGTTGAGTAAATTTTCCAAACATCCAGTTAAATACTACTACTTTATCGTTTCTTAAAATGGTATGAATTCTGCCATTACAGCATGCCAACAGAACTCCTCCGATATCTTACTAGATTTTGCTTGTTGAGGCTAAGAGGGACTCTTGAAGAAAAATATCTCATGCACTAAAAATCTTCTCTTAGAGAACCCTGTTATATATTTAAAAAGAGGGGGAAAAGTTGGAATATTGGCTTATTGTGTCAATCAAAAGCAAGCTTACTCTTGCAATACCGGTCAGATAAATGTTATCGGAATACAAGTCCGAGTTATACTTCAAAGTTGTGCAATATGTGTAAACCATTTTGTAATAAAATTTATAGAATATTATTAATGATTTCATTACATAGGATCAGATCCATCAATCAGGCGAAGGATTATAAAAAACCATTAATTAATTAATTATAGTTTTGAATACAAGAAAATTCTTTGAGGCTAACGGACCACTTCCGTTGTAAAATTAATGCTCTTACATTTTCGTAACCGCAGTTATTTTCAACTATTAGTTTTTTGTTTAAATATTAATATTCGATAGCTGTGGTTAGTAGAATATTGCCACACGCAGCAATCTGACAGGAATTGCGTCCCCTATTTCGAAACCTGTCTTCGGTGCGTAGTCCACGGATAGGTCAACATTTTTTTGCACATACGCGCTCTAATTGCATCGTAACGTAAACGCCTCACGACGTTTTCATTTTCACGAAAATTTGTGAAAAACAGCCTCTCTACTCGGTTTGCTCCTTCATGACGCCCTCTCGCTGAATGCATTCTCTCCTCCTCTCTCGAATCTTATCCGAAGCGGCGTTTGTCATCATCGGCGTCAATGAATTACATCCGCCTCCCCCTTCTGCCTCCACCCGCCCGCCCCCCCACTCCCCTTCACGAAGGGGCGACTCCTCCGCCTCCTTCGTCTCCTTCCCCTTTATCTCCCCCTTCGTCTCCTTCCATTACTCTTCTTCCCCTTTCGCCCTTCTCCGCCCGGGGGCCCCCACCGCCGCCGCGTTCGGGCGTCCAGAAGGCGCCGACCGGCGGGAGGGGAAGGTGGTCTGGCGCCGGCGTCGATCGGCCGAGGAGGAGGCCGTCAGGGGGCGCGTGTGGGGAGGGCGGGAGGTAGGGCGGGGTAGTTAGTAGGGGGGAGGGGAAAGCGTTATATTGGACGAAGGAATGGGAGTGGGGGAGTGGAGTAAGGCAGGGGTTGTGAAAATAAGGCTTTCGAGGGCCTTTCCACTAACACCTACATCTACTTAAGGGACGCAGCATGGGGTGCGTGTGTGGCGGGGGGTGTGAAGGTAAGGGTCGACCCAAATGGGTCTCTCACGTCGACGGATAAAAAAAATAAACAGGAAATAAAAATCTTCGCAGCCTCCATATCCCTCTCTTTCTCACCTACGCACGCAAGCAATTTCCGTCTCACTTGTTTTGTTGCGTAGTTCGATTGAAAAAAAAATGTCTCCGAACGTTCGCAACATGGGTAAATATCCGTTATCGCCAATCGCCTACTGTTTAAATCTTCGGTCATCATTGTCGCTTTTATCGTAATAGCGTAGACTGGACGAGACAAAAATATCTCCGGACCTACCTAGCATTTTTCAATGTCTGCAAACCTTTGTCGTATACAGATAAGAAGTACTGCCATAATTTCTACTTTTGTTGAGATCGTATGATGAGCATTGTTAAGAATGATAATTCTACTAATAGATATCGAATGATTTGATCAACAATTGTGTGTGTGTGATAGGCGAATGTTTTCAGCAGCAAGTTTTCATAATCCCCCTCTTTATTTACAATTGATAAATTTTTACCGGTAATGTACCTTCAATTTGGTTTTAATTAGTGGATTTTTCATGATCACCCACCACGAGGCTATTTGGCAGGTAAACGAAAAACAGCACTGGCATACAAAATAAATAATTCCAGAAATATGGAGCATTGTCTCGACATATTTCTTTCGTGTTATTTTGTTTATTCGTAGAAAGAACTAAGAAATCCTGGAAGCCATCACCTCGACCGTCTGTCTCTCTGTCTTCTGACTTTAAAATTAACGTTTCTTCACTTCCTTATGCTCCCTTTGGTCACTAGTGGTTTCTTGACTCGAAATAATCTGTTTGAGTCAATACCTTCCCATATTTGAGACATTAATTTTATTGGCTTCACGTTCAGCGTTAGGAACAATGTATTACGTAGGAATCAAATGGAAATAAACAGGCAGTTTTATAGATTCTATCAAAATTGTTAATTTCAATCACACTTTCGTTAAAGGGACTTTTCGTTTAAGCCATCTCAGTTATGAGTTAATATTTAAGATGTTTATGTATTTTGAAGTTAAAATAAGGGATATCAAACGAAAATTTGACTAAAGTCTCAAGTATTTATAACGCACATCATTTTCATGCGGGGTATTAATTCGCCTTCAGCTCCCTCGAAAATGCTTTTTAGCTCAACCGAAGGACAAGTCGGTCATTAATTTCACTTTGGAATTTATTGTCAACAAATGGCCGGTAGATATTTGTCAGAGTATGGAACATCAGACAAAGTAAAAAGAAAAATTCAAGCAAAAATCTTGACATAGAATACTCATCATATACCCATGACCCAATCGTTCAAAGAAATAAAGAACTTCATTTTCCAAGAAACATACACATTCCGGGCTTATATTAAATATAGTCGGAAACATAAATGAGCTTCGAAGTAATAACCGCAAATGGACGGGAAACGCTAAGTAGAGAGACCGAGATGAGAATGCCTCAAGTAAGTTCTAGGTGATGTTATTGTTAGTAATTATGAAGGAGTGTAGCTGTCAGCTTAGAAAAGAACGGATTAAAATGTGCAGCAAGCCAATTTTCGGTTCGACGGCTGTTAATGATGATAATGATGCAGCCCCGAGTTTTCTCTCGGACGACTGCATTTTGCCTTGATCCCATTTCTCTCCATGGATTTCTCTTCCGCAATGGATTTCCTCATTTCCCGATGGAAAAAATATACTTTACATTCCTTGTGGCTTCTTGGATTTTTAATGAAATATACTTAACATTCAACACATATATTTTGGTTTCCCAGCTATTTGCAATCTTTCCCCTCCTTATTTCAGCGGCTAAGTTGATTAACTGCAAGTACGAAGAAGAAGAAAAGGTGCCTACTCACGGTAGGGGAACCAGCAAGTCGGTACCTAGTAAAAATTCATCCCGATTATCTTGTTGGGGGAAGGGAAAAGGAAAGGGGAAAATGCCGCGGTAAAGGACCGCCAGCACCCGAACGCAAAGTACAACGGCCGGGCTCGCTGGCCAAACCTGGTATTTGATGAATCAAGGGATATTCAGTCAAACCTATGAAAAAAGTGAGGGACTCTTTGCGCCCCTTAGAGCTAGAAGCCAGAGCCCCGTTGGTCACCGGAAAAGCGGAACTCCGACATTCGGGAACGTGACAAAGCACCGAAAGTCTTTTCGGGAATCAAGTGTTTGCGCCCCGACAAGGAGGGGATGGCGGGTGATACGCGCTGACCTAATAAGGCTCCAACCGTGCCGCAGCAGCAATCTTTCCCGAAAAGGCTGTGGACGTACCTTTGCAAACCAACCAAACTGCAAGTACGGGAGTACATTATCATGACTAAGAAATTGGGGCTAAGGTGGTGGACACAAGAATTGAGGATTATAATACGGACGAGAGTAGGTCTGCCACCTTTAAACCGAGACATTGGATATCTCCAATGTTTCCCTTGGAATTTTCCATACAAGAATGTGTTACATTTTTATCAGGAGAATTCATCTCATGCTTCACAGCTTAAATATTTTCGGTTTCCTTTGACTTTTTTAAAGCTTTGCGCCGCGCAAACAAATGTTAGCAGGGAATACACAAACTTGGTTGATTTCATATTTTCTATCGGTTTAGCAGAAAGGGGTCGGCCTCACTGCTGAGTTGTTGAGGATAAGATAGCCACGGGAAGGATAAGACGAGAGGAATTTACTGCGCTCCGATGGAGGACGGAAGTGGCGCTGAGTGTAAGTACATAAGGACGAAGTGACCGTCTCCCATTCAGGCCGAGGAGTGAATCGGCCCTTTCAGGTAGGCAAAAGATAAAATTATCTGGGAAAACTTTGGGATACTGACTTCAGTTGTATTAATAAGTACAGTGCACATTTCACCCCGGGGTTCCCAAATAATTGAGGAACAAGTTATCTCCAACAGATAGGAGAAATGCCCTCTTTAGTCAGTTATAATAAAGGGATTACCTTCATTCGATCCTTCAAGGACTAACTTCTGGAAATCCATTTGCACTAGTAAAAAGAATATATATTTCCACGAATATTTATTATAACACCACAAGTTTCGACGCAAAGATGTCATGATTGGGAACTTGATAATATACATATAGGCGGAAATATGATTTTTTATTTCAGTGACAAGAGATTACACCATGGAAACTTTGCCGCACACCTTCGAGTATTTTTTTCTCACTTTTTTGTTTTCGCATCAGAAAAATCAATTCCGCATGGTAATATGAGTTCCGTTTTTCGTCCAGTGTGAAAGCTTTCAGATCATAATCAGAAATTAGCTTAGCGGACAAGCATTTAGACCGATGTGAGATACTTTACTTTGGCAAAAACATTTTTGCATGGCCATGTATATACCTTAAAACTGGCGCCTAAATCTCCCCTGATCTGATGTTAAATGCTTCACACGAAATTGTGAACTCTTCCGAATGAATTTGTGTCACCCATAATCCTATTCACACTGGACTACTTAGCTTCCAGTAGGAGAGCAAAAACTAGTCTTTCCTCAGCAAATCAACCTTGCCTCGATGCTGAACGAATTCGATCCAGTCGTCGCCTAGGTGATTGGCTTACAATTGGTATTTCGACGCCCTACGCTCTCTTGTCCACGGTGCGCCGTTGTCGTCGGATATTTCAACCCGAAGGAAGGAGATTGGACGTGCGGTGGAGGATAAGGAAGAGAGAAAAAGGAAGGACTTCAGGGGAAGACTGAGCAGGGAGGGGTTCGGGGGGTGTGGGGTGGAGTGATAGCGTCGCTTCAGAGGGGTGGCGGTGTGAGAAAGGGGTCCGATATGGGCGGCGCCAGGGGTAATGGAGGATGGGAGGGGCGGGTGGAGGGAGAAGGGAAAGGGGGAAGAAAATGAGGTAATCGCATTTGGTTCGCATTCGGGGGGAGGAGGGGGCGAGGGGGTGACTGTGAGCCCCCTATCGGAAACAAAAAGTGTGTGTGTGTGTGTATATGGGAGGGGTTGAGTGACGTGAAGACCTGATTGGAGGAGAGGGGGAGAGAAATGAATCCAGGAGAGTATTTATGTGCCCTCATGTGTGTTAGCAGTTTCCCCAACTGCGGAGTAAAATAGGATTTCATTGGATAATGCGTTTGAAGCGTGGTTTGAAGTCTGCTATCATATGTCAGCGAAGCTCATGCGTTAGCAGCAACAGAATAGGAAAGACTGAAAACAATGAATACTTGGCATGATCTAAAAATTTCGCAGATCAAGAGGATAACTTTAATTACAAATGAAGGAGTTCTGCGGCGAGTCGGGGGAAGAGATGTTTTCCGGAAACTCAGCAAATTCTTCTTCCTAGACAGTCCTCCTCTATCCTTTGTCCTTTGTGTCGATGTTTTGCAAAGAGCGAGGCATTCAGTCCTGCTAATAGCCAAAACACTGGCTCTGACCCACACTGCTCCTCTGCTTGCAACATTTGCCCTCACGTCACCTTCCCACTTAAATCTGAGCATTCATCTTTCTCTAAGTCCTTCTGGTCTAGCTTATCCAGCTCTTTTAGTGTAGCGCTACTCTCCCGCATTCGACGCACATGACTAAGCCACCTCAATAGGGAATATCCGATTTTATTAATAAGGGGTGTTACTTTGTGGTCTTAGGTATGGTAATGTATCTATTTCTATCTCTTTTTATTTTGTTTTCAAGGTGCCTGAGAATCCTAATCCGCTCAGCCTCTTGTACACTGCAATAACTTCTTCTCGGATTTTCGTCCGGGTGAGGTGCTCCTTCTGCTCCACTGCCGACGTTTCATCAACGGCCCTGATGACAATGGAAAAGTCTTCCATCGAAACGTCGGCAGTGGAGCAGATGGAGCACCTCACCCGGACGAAAACCCGAGAAGAATTTATTGCAGTCATTCGCCGGGAAAAAGTAAAATCCTACACTCTGTACACTGCCATCCTAGACCTTTTCGTGTATCACTCTTTGATTTGAGAGCATGTGATTGAGGACTCTGTATCATTATTTGGGTGCCAAAATACGCGAGTCGACTTAAGCATCCAAGTTGCCGTCATCATTTATCAGTTTCCCCAAGTCCTTGAAATTTGTCACTTCCTAAATCAGTGTATTTGCTACGAAACTACACTGTGATTTTTCATCTGTTTGCTAATTATCATTGTTTTTGTTTCTGAGCAGTCGATTTTTATGTTTTTATGAGACCTATGCAGTACCTACTCTAGGCTTTACATCAACTCGGTTCTCGCAATTTACCCGAGTTGAGAGCTTGATGCCACTAAAAATTGTCTTCACCAGGATTAAAAACCTGGTTTTAAAAGGTGTTGGCAAGAAAATAATTTTACCTGACCCACATGATTTGCGAGTCAAAAGAGATCGCAAAACGGTTTAATACCTTAAATCGCGATGATCGTTATCAACTTTCCCAATCCTGAAAACTCCTCCTGGCTGGACAAAGGAAGCTGCGAGACGAATAACAAAAACCCAAAAGTCACCTCAGCCGAAACCTTCGCAACTCTCCCATGTATGAGATGACGATATTACAGCAGCAGCCTCATTGCTCCTGAAGATGTAAACTGCAACTTGAGGGATACGTTTCGACAAAGATCCTCCAAGCGCAGAAAAACTCGAAATATACAGCAGTATCTATCAACGGCTGAGTGAGCATACTCTCCAGATTCAAACCCGGTCCCTCCAGAGGGGAATACAGGTCTGAAGACACTCCATCAGCCTGTTTCCAGGTAGTCTTATATACTCCTCGGCTTTTCCTTAACCCTCTCTCCCTAATAAGGCTGAAACAAAAGAATATCTATTGAAGCGCACGCAGTTAACTGGATAACAAACGGCGCGGTTCGCCACTGCTGCGGATATTCCCCGTACCTCTTCACATGCTCACATTATTATTTCACGCGCTTTCGAGAGAGTCACTCAGTACCTTTCGCGGTGCATTAACGTGCGAATTAATTTCGGGTGGGGGAGTAAAGGCGTGTGAGGGGATAAAGGCAAGCCGCTGTGCTTCCAATTCGGCTTCTGCACCGCCCCTCCCCTCACTTAGCAACACTCGTTTAGGAGGGGAATTTATTTTTCCGGAGAGGCGTATTACGTAAAGGGGTGAGAATGGTCGGGGGGGAGGAGAGTGAGTTGCTGGGAAGGGGGAGAAGGAGGAGGCGGAGGTGGAGGGTTTTTAATTCGCAGAGAGTGGCGGCGTTTATAGTGTGAGCATACGTACCTGCACGGCGGAGCGCGTGTGCACCTAATCGAGCGGTGGAATGGCGGAACGAAATTATTCTCTCTCTAATAAAAGAGAGCCTTCTCTTCGTGATGTTGTAGTCTGCGACCGTTGTCTTTTACCGTGAACGGATGAGGAATAGGCATCGCATAACTCGATGGGATTCCAAAGAACGGGCGATGAGATCGTACCTATCAATTTATGTGGCTGGACCAGTAATCTTGGATCATTGAAAGCATATGTAAATAGTTTTTAAACTAATTCGAAAAAACTTTCGGAAATCACATTCCACTAAAGGCGTCTCTATATGCTTTCGAGCGTACCACAATAGAGGCAGTACTAGAAATGCTACAAGAATTATATTTAATAATTATTTTCTTAAATGAAGTATGTTGTGGCTGGAGATTTATGCGCAGTTTTCGCAAATTTGACGAAATTTTATTGAAATACCTCAGTAATTTCGCAAACTGGACTCGGTGTGACAGCTTTATATTTGTTAGCAAAAATAACAATAATGATAAGAAATGCATTATTTCGCGGTTAGAAGAGAAAATGATCATAAGTAAATGAGTTATTATGAGATATATGCCATGTACCTTGACTACTATGGTTTAAAATAACAATGAACTGCTAAAAATAAAAAATCGGTATGATGGTTTTTTACGCTTTTATCCACTGATAATATTAATGGTAACACATGCGCAAAGTTTCACGAAAAACTGTACATTAAATCGCTTCAACCTCCTATATCAAACGCCTGTTCAGTAATATGATTATCAAAAGCATTTTTGTCGCCTGAATGCCACAGTGATGGTCATAATGTGTTCAATGATTGCAGTCGTGTCCTACGCTTGTGCAACTATACTGTAACGTTCAGTCCGCGAGAATCATGATTGCAGCTCCTCAGGGACGTGTCGCACGCTTTGAACAATAGCAAAGAAGCTCCGTATGCGTCATCTTTCGATTCGAGAGATGCAATTAAACGGTGTGTGTGATAGTTATATGTTATGAATTCGAAAATCTCCTCGTTGTACGAAATCGAATCAGTCATTGGGCACTAAATTAAACTAAATACTCTTTAAATTGCTGCTTAAAAGTTTTCATAAATTTATTTAAGGATTCGTTCGAAAGATTTAATCGTTACGGAATAAGTGTCCAAATTCAACCGAATTTTCCATCGCTCAATGGAACAGAATATCGAAGCATTATGACAAGTGGTATCATCCTCTTGATCATTCACTAAACGACAAGATTCAATAATTGTGCCATTATCATTAATTTTCGGGTCATACGATAACAACACTATGCTGAAATTATAAACTGTGTAATAATGCCGATTGCCGTAATTCTTTCCGTAGTTATATCAATCGAATGCATATTGCGAGGGTATCATTAGGTGACCAGAAGGAATTAACAGGCAGGATTTTCTTTGGAGATAGGTCTTTTAAATTATCATAAAAAAATACTTGTGATCGATTTAAATGCAGTTTTATCAACTTGAATATTATTATCATGTGCACTCCTTCATAAAACGAAAGACTATCTCTTCTTTATCACAAAATGCAGCGACACTGGTGCATGTGCAGTTAGCACTGCCCCTCAAACGAAAAGTGAACAACCCGCGTTGGGCAGCTGGCGGATCTTCGAGTCACGAGGTGGACGACCTCTTCTCGTTCCGAGACGAAACAAAGAAAATTCTTCGGTTCCCGCATGCCTTCGCACGAAGGCTGCATTTCTGGGATTTTGGATTCATTCCCAATCTTTCCAAGGCCGAAAATTCTGCTGTATAACTTCCTCTAAATTGATGCTAGCCATCTTTATTAGCAAAGGGGACGCATGTATTTGGAGCATAGACGGAAAAATGTACACACACTCTCCGGTATGGTTTTAGAAGGATTAGCTTCGTAAAGGGAATATGAAAATTTTGCATTCTATTAGGGTCCTTCTTTATTCTGGAAAACAACCTCGAGTAACCATGAGTAGTTGCCTCTAAACCATACTTTAATTATTCTTAAAATTGAAGCCACCCCTTCAGTTTACACAAAGTGTAATTTTTATTGTAAAAAGTCTAGCTGTTCCTGGAATGCTTCCGATAGACGATGAGGAAACCCTTGTTAACGTTAAACAGAAGGTGTTTTAACTCTGTAGTGATGAGAAGGCTAATTAAATATATTCATGTATCTTTTTGTTAGTTATTTTTAAGTCAGTTATTTCTCTTGTAAAGAAGAATCAAATCATGAAACGTTTTCTTCCATGACTCATAAAGGATGTGAAGTTTATTCACAATGTATATACCATTTACGATATGCTTTTGGAATCACAGTAATCCAGGCCGTATCCCTTTCTATACACCTAAATTTACCCGATCAATATCCCAAAGGAATATCTTATTGTTGCCCTTATGTGGATAACTATGCCCTTTTTTCGAGTTACCATCTTTGTGGTGCCCGAAACATTGATAAGTTTTTAAAATTTCTGTGGGGCTTACAAAAAAATCATTTTTCTACCTTGAAAACCCATTTTTGTTGCTACGTTTTAGAGGTTGGTAGGTATTTTGAAAATATTAAAATACGTAAATAAATATGAGAACATCAGAGGTTTCCCGACCCATCATCTTTCGCAATCATTTCGCTAAGCTTCGGATTCATGGTAGAGGTTGGTGATTCTTAAAGAAGTTTCATCTTAAATTTAAATGTGCCGTTGAAATTCGAGATGTAAACGCAGGATCATGATGTGACGACTGATAAGGTTACATCACATGGTCGATAAAACGCCTTAATACTTAGGTAACTGCTATAGCAATTCCCGGGATGACAGTCGAACCCAAGTCCCTAATGTTGTCCAGCAGGCTCGTAAGCAACGCTTTTTCCACATCAAAACTACGAAAACCATTACTCTTAGTTGCGTGAATGACAAACAAACGAGGGTCAGCAAACGACAAAAATATGGGCGATCTCCGTGACCTTAATAACTACAAGAGGATGCCATACGCATTTAACGAACACAATGCCAGGTTTAAGGACTTGGTCATCTATTCCCCGAGAAATATGATGCATGTATTCCATTGACATTTCTTTATATTTAAGTTTCTTAGAGGATAGACTCAAACGCTAGCATCAGCCACTTTGCTAGTAAAAATGTCCTAGAATTATACCAACCGGATTGAATTATTTAACCATATAACATGAGCGAAATTACACTGCTGTCTAAACGAAAACAGTTATTGAATTTGAAACTCTGTTATTATTGATTTCTTTAGTATATTAACCATTATTGTCATATAAATTTAATCACACCTGTAAAATTCCCTGTACATATTTCTTCCGATTTAATTTTCATTTTCAGTCATATAATAAATAATATTTTAAAAAGAACTTCTCATGCACAATTTTTCATTTTTCAATAAGTGAGGTAAATTTCAGATACGACCTCTGTAATATTTTTCCGATGATTACTTATGCTAATACTCAACTTATGCGATCAGAAACTCTATAGATTTGACAAGTAAATTATCTTCTATTTCTCCAGCGCCGAATGGCAAGTTGGTGTCGTTTGACGTCAAAAATCTGTTTCCTTCTGTGCCGGCAAGAGAGGCAGTTGCTCTCTCTCTTCAACATTTGAAAAAGGCTGGATGTAGTGACTCAATCTTAAACGACTTTGAAGCTATTTTGAACCTGTGCATTTCTCAAAATTATTTTTATTTTAATGACACTTGTTACACCCAAACGCATGGACTAGCGATAGATTCACCTCTTCCTCCAATCCTGGCGGAGGTGTTTACGGACAACCTGGAGAAAAAACTCTTCTCTTCCGATGATCCTCTCATCAAAAATATCAGTTATTATTTTCGTCATGTTGACGATGTTATTTGCCTTTGGTCTGAGAGTCAAAGACAGCTGGATCAGTTTGTGTTAAGATTAAATTCCTTGCACCCGTCTATATCTTTTACAGTGGAAGTCGGATTGAATACTTTGGATTTTTTGGAGTTAACAATATCCATAAAAGATAATACCCACTGGTTTTCTATTTTCCGCAAAAGTACTTTTACTGATGTGGGTATCCCTAATGAGTCAAACCATCATCTTTCTCATAAACTGGCCGCTTTTCATTCTTTAATACATCGCCTCATTTCTATTCCCCTTGCTCAAACTGAATTTGAAAATGAAGTGACAACAATTAAACTCATTGCATCCCGAAATGGTTACGATGAGAGAATTATTGATTCGCTGCTGCAAAGCAAACTTAAAAAGAAGACGGTGATGTCATTGACCAATCTCTCTCCCATTTTGTGTTCCAAAAATAAGTGGGTCAAAATACCCTTTCTAGGCCATTTGTCTTATAAACTCGGCAGATTGTTTCCGAAGGACAATGTCAAATTATGTTTTTACAATCCAGTGACTTCCAGAAATTGTTTTTTAATTCTAAAGATTGCGTAAATAAAAATGAAAAAATTGGAGTTTACATGTTAAAATTCAATACAAATGATTGTAACAAGTTTTATATTGTGCAGACTGAAAGAAGGTTTAGTGTAAGAATAGATGAACATAAAAAATCATTTTTGTATGCTGACAACAAACCTATGTTTGCTAAGCATTTATCGGATTGTGATCATTCATCTGATTTTTAAGTTTCATATTTACATGTCATTGACAAAGGTGCTAAACTGGATTTCTTGGAAAATTTTGAAATTGGGGCATTTCAAAATATGTATGGGGATAGAATCGTTAACGAGGTTCTGCCGATGACGCATTCGTCTTTGTGTACTGTGCGGGTTCCTAACCCCCCTAAAATCTTTTTCGAAAACCCTGACCTTGCTCCTTAAACTTAAGTCCCCACCTCCTGCCTCCTTCGTTATGCTTACCCCACCTACTTCTCAAACATATATAATTCAGACAAACTGCTCACTCTGTCTCCTCTTGAAAATGACGTGTAAGCGTTGAAACCGGTCGAGGTGCAAAAAAAAGTGTGGAAAATACAAAATGTTATATTTAATTGATTAAACTGTGTCGAAGATTATAATGGCCTCGCGATGCTCTTGCATTATTTCCCTTCTTTGCGTTACATAGGAATAAAAATTTGTAACAGAAAAAGAAATCAGCTTTTCTCGCCATGTACGAGCTTGGGCAAGTAAAGAGCTAAATGACAACAGCACAGACAATGAAAACGCATGACTTACACCGTTGGACTCCTGCAGAAAGCTATAATCTTAATTATGCACACATTTGAGGACATGTAACTCGGGTAGCAAACCTTACGATGGGAAGATTTTAGTTTTTCCTGAGGTAATATCACCAATGTTTAAAACTGCCAGCACAGAATTCCGTGCCGAATAGCTTTTGCAAATATGGTTTACACACCTCAAGGAAAATGTGCACTCATTTTGAAGTAATAATTAGAAGGGGAAAAGTGCATGGTAGCATAGATGCTAGACAATCTTCACCATGAACTAATGTCAAGAAACTCGGCGATATAGATTATTTCAGTCTGGAATTGGTTGGCAGGAAATAACGCAGCAGCAGGAAAGAGAGATCAATTCGTTGGATAGAGTGCCTTGCGAAGTAGTTCACCAAAGAGTGCTCAGAGAGGGAAGCCTGTTAAAAACACAAAAAAAGGTGTACGGTTGGACTCATGGGACACATTTACCGCACAAAAGCTCGCCTGAGGCAATCGTGGAAGGCAGAGTGAATTGAGGAAAATACTTGCCAAGGAAGACCCAATCTGCAGAACATGATCCAGGGATCCGATAATCCTTCATGCATTTTTCCCTCATTGGTCATACTCCACTTATATTCTCTCATGAGGAGAATCATTCAATATGTTTGGCATAAAGACAATATTTCCGTCACGGCCAAAATGTTACTTAGCCTTCCTGATACATACATATTGCATGAGAATATCCGGCACGAATAAAATCCTTTGAATACATGCCTAAGGTCAACGACATTGACTTCCATTGAGCAATGTTTATTTTGATTATTCCACCCATCCTATGTGCTCTGCCTCCATCCATTGTAATACAAATATCTCCTCGTAAATTTTCAAAAACCTTTAAAATGGACCTCTTTAATAAATGAAAATAACATTAGGGAGTCATTTAGTAATCACCGGAGAAAGAGGTCGCTCGTTTTCCGGAACGGTTGTCCGTTTCCAAAACTGAGGGTGACGATTCTAGCCGCGGGTCTGTCACCTACGGATATGGAAATGCTCGTCGATTCAGTGGCTTATGCCCGGAGTTCCCTGGTGCAATCAAAAAAGTCTCCGCTTCATTGTCTTTTACTACGGGGCGCACTTCAATCGACACCCGGCGACATTTCTTTGACAATTCGACTTGTTTCCTCTGCCACGTTTTCATGGAATTGAGAAATCAGACGCCAACCCAAAAACAAAAAATCCCAAGCATTATCGACGTTTTGTCTTCGGCAACGCTGTATATGTGACACAGGCAGTGTATTTTAAAATTTTCTGAGCCAATATACTACAGCCGGATGAATTTTAGTGGAATGCAATGTATAAGGAAATGGAGGCTCGTAAGTATAAAAGAACGAGCCTAAAATTTCGTAGCTCTCATTTCTGCACTCAGAATTAACCACTCTGAATAAATATAGATAACAATGATTGCAATCAATCTAAAATATGTTGAAACATTAAATGCTTTTTTATAAAGAGAAACCTCTGTTACTAAATACTTTCCCCAATAAAATTTACAAGTTTTATCCCTGGAATAAAATTGATTGAAGTTTCTGGTACAATATTTTTCAATGGCACTAATGATATGACGGATTGTGTTCTACGTGCGTTTTCCCTACATTCAAACAGCCGAAGGACATTAGCTGTGACTTAACGGTGTCACGTTAGTGTCGGGAGATTCAGATTCCTAAGTGTTTGGAAACATATTTTTTGTGACTTCAAGTCCGCTTCCTCTGATAATGGGAGCGAAGATATCAATACTGGGCCTTGCACTGCTCACCCATTGATACTACTTAATGCAGAGGTAAGTTTGTTTCCATTTGTTCAATTGCTGAGCCGAAAACTCCAGATTCGCGACATCTTATCACCCACTTTCATTGGAGAACAGTCGAAATGGCACTAAGCAAACGAATACATTCTGCAGGAATCTCTAGACCCGCATTCAGTAAAACTCTCTTCTGCTGAAGGCTGCCTTTAAGTCCACGGCCGCAAGGAACTCCTAGGGTTACAGAGTACTACGTTTGGGAGAACTCAGTGCAAATACCCAATTCACTCATTCAAATACCCATTTCTCAAACGTAAAATTAACGTCAATATTGCGAGGGGTCAGAAATCTCTGTTCTTTTAAGTTAACCAGCCAAATATTTCCATTACATCAGTTCAAGTGCTCAAGTAGGCTGCGTATTCAGTAATGTGAAACCTCCAATGGAGCTCTATGACGAAATAGAATCAAATTTCTGTTTGGAAATATGACCGAGTGTAAGTTCATTAAAACTTTTTAGATTGCCGACTACGTCTGATTTGTTGATCATTCATGTCATAACTCACACATTTGGAAAAACAAACCCTCTGTGGAGCGCATTTTTTTGCTGCAGCGAGATTAATTACATCACACGACATGAAATTATCCCATTAATTGATTACCCCAAATTCATGTTTTCGTTTTCCGGGTGTATAAACCATTTTTTTCCCTCGAGGTATTAATCACGAAACGCTTTTCAGAGGATCACGAAGCCATTTTAATGTTCTTCCCGTCCAAATAACAAATCTCCCCCTCGCTTATTATAGCATCTGGCATGCCTAGTTTTTTTCAGATCTACCACATTGGCCTCAAGGGCCCACTGTGGAGTCACGGGACGGTACTCGAGGTAGCAGCCTCTTCTTATCGCAATCGACCGAATCGATAAAGAAAAGACTCGTCCGGCGGGGCAGGCCCTGCACATTTCACTGCACCTCGCCCCCTCCCCGTCGTCTTCGACGAAGGCATTGGCATTCCGGGGAGGGTGGACGATAACACGGAGACGGGGATAGTATAAGTAGCCCTTCGCGTGCATGACGAGAACGGGATAGGTTTCCTGGCTGGCTGTGCTGGCCATCCATCCCAAGGCCTCCATTATTCACAGTGGTTCCCCAGAGAGGCGTCGTATCGGGAGACGGGAGAGCGAGGCAGAGCCGCCGAATGGAATTGCGGAGGAGAGGGAAACCCTATCCGGAACGCGGTTCACTTTTTTGCTAAACGTTCCCAAACCCGAGTTCAGGGAACACACACTACTGCTTACTTCACTTCACGGATTTAGAGAGCAAAACAACGGCCTCTCGCCCGCTGCAGGGTGTCGTCGTCGCCTTGTTCACACAATCGAACGTCACTCGATTCCAGTTCGAGGAACCCGTCGTCCGGCATGAATGCTTACTGACCGACCGCTTCTGCCATTGTTACGAGGAATCTCGTGCGAGTTTTTAGCGATTCTTTTTCCTACTCAATGTAGAGGCTACGTTCAAATTTTATTTTTTTCTATTTCAGCATCTATAAGAAGCATGAGATACCTATGTATTTTCATATCAGTGGAGGAAAAGTATTGTTTTATGTGACTGAAATGTCCAGCAATTAACTAAATTTTCATGAATGAGTCTTTGATCTGTGAAATGCGAAATTTTTTTCTTTCTTTAATATGAGACCAAATTCATTGAATTCTAAGTGAAATGATATTTCCAACTACTTTCAGTCGTTAGCTAATTCCAGTATATACGGTCTTCTACATATATATCTACTTATTACGCTGCAAGCCACCACAAGGGTTTTTGGCAGGGGGTGATTTATCAACAACATGAACTACAGTGAAGATGTTTACTTTCACCAACATGTACCACATAATGAGTATGCTACAAATGCTATAGGAACTACTAAAATAATCTATAATGCAACTATGTGAACGTGACACAAGGGCCATGCAGGGAACATGCCAAACATGGTGTTAGCACTTAGCTTCTGAACTTTCTGAGCCCTGAGAAAGGACGTTGTAGGTTGTTCAGTGTGGGGCCTTTCTAATTGTTGCCAACGCAAGCGCATCGAGTTTTGGGAAGACCTGTAGTCCCATTTCGACTCGTTTCATAATGAGACCTAAAGATACGGTTCCTAGTTCAGTTATATGCGATAAGTGAGTTTAGCCACTTACCGAATAGCCTTTCAATCTACCTTGTTTCGAGTAGTAGTTTGATTCCCCTGCCACTTTCTCTCTCCCTCGCCGCCACCCTCTCTTCCCCTCCCTTCTTTCCTCTGCCCCCTCCACTTCTACCTCCCCGCATGCCGCGTAGGACTACGCCAAGATATTTTGCGACGGCTATACCTTCCTCACCAGCTCAATCTTTAAAGGTTCTCAGAATCTATTCATAGCAAAGATGATTATCTATTATTATTAGCATACATCTTGGCACCGCAGCTACATCAGATCTATAGGACCTCCAGGAGAACCTAGAAGGGTTATTTTGCTTTAAAACAAGCACAACTTTTTCAAACGATTTTTTCCCATTACAGGGGCGTGGTTATGAAACTCATCAAACGATCCACTTATGTCCTTTCCTCTCATCCTATTCCTACCCTTTTTCATGGATGGTGTCCAAACATCCTCTTCGTGCAGACTCGTGGGTAAAATACAGCCGAAGAAATATTGACTAGACTCATGAGGAAAAGCGTGAAATAATTGTAATGCTGAAGTCTTCAAGTTTTGCATGATTGTTTGAGCTACTTTAAACCCACCCGTTGCTTTAAGTTTGCGCCCAACATTCTACTTTCAATTTTTTATCATCTTCCATGGTCATTTGAGCTTTATTTGGCTGTCCACTTCGCCATAAACTATGTTTATTGATTACCCTTTAGTTAGAAAGAAACATCAACTAGACTTATTTCAGATAAATTTACCACTGATTGCGTAATTGCCAAGATATCTCATTTCTTCGTCACTCAGTTTAAGAGCGTGTAATGTGAGATTGAAAGGAACAATTGATGGAAACGTTGAGAATAGCGCTCGATAGCGAATATGTTCGTGTGAATGCTTGCTTGCATGCGTCCAGAGCTGCATTTAGCAAGCAAGAGCGGCTCATCCGAGGTTTAAGTGAAAGAATGTACTTCCTACGATAAATAAAGGGAATCGCATACATGGGTATTCATTTTTTCTCAGGTTTTACAATGAAAAGAGAGAACTTTTTGCTGGAGGGATATACGAAGGTAATAGACCTGTATTGAGGAAATGAAGATATTATTCCTTCAAATAATTATTTCCGCGTGCGAAGCATCCGGAAACTACTTTGATGATTATTTTCCGTATGCTGACGCCTATTGTGAATTGTGGTTGCTTAATGTTGGTTGTGAAATGAGGATATCAACGTGTAGAAACTGGTATCATATCAAATGACTTCCTAGCTTCAATTAACGTTCAATTCAATTTATTATGATTAAAACAGGAACCCAAGCACTTAAAATCAATTGAACCAGAAAAAAATTCGCATGTAGATCAAATTATCCTGTTGCAGTCATGATCGAAAATCTTTACTTTGTCAATACCATTAGACATAAAAGGTTTAACTGCATGTAGTAGAGCTATTTAACTTCCATGCATTCCCCATTGATTCCCAAATATGTAATTGTATTGCTAGTGGCCGGAAAACACTTAAGCCATCTATTAGTGCGTCGACTGGTTGGAACTATAGTTTAAAGAATATGTTAGATGGAGCCATGCGTAGCGATAGCACATTGCAATATTGAAGCCATTAAAATGCGAAATCGGCCTTATTGAATGGATCTGTTATGCAGTTATTACACCGATGACATATGTATTTGTCACGGAATTGTCGCGTTACCGTAATGATGAACGACTATGTACCACGTATCGAAAAGTGCAAAATAGCAGTTTTTTCCACGTAGCATTTATGGAAAAAATGCGCTCGATACCCATATCAGGCGGATCATTTTTCTTGAAAAAAAAGACAGGGTTCACTTTCGCTAGCGACGGTACCATATTCGTTTTTATTCTATAGTTGCAACTCATTGATTTCACTCCATTTACATCACTGCTCGGGCTCGTAGAGTATGTTTTTTGGGCAAGCATTGGATAATTTGGCCCACTAGTAGAACTTTTATGATTACTACGCCCACTAAGGCCAATTGCAAACCTCTGCACAGTCCCCTTGATGGCTAGGAAGCCAAGTAGGCCTTGCACTACGCATACCGGATAACGTTGTTTTTCCTTTCCATCTCTGGAAGTAAAAACATGAAAAACCTTCAAATACAGTGCAACTTCCATATTATTAATTACGACTGAATATAACTTCAATTTACAAACGCCCCTTCGTTCGAGAATCTGTGGATCTTCGTAAGTAGCAGCAGGTCAATATTGAAGCCATTTTATGCGAAATCGTTCTTATTGAATGAACCTGTTGTCCAGTTACCCAGCACGACTTGAAACTTGATGATAATAATTATTTAACAATATTTTTCGTGATTAATCACATACTTTTCACTATCTATTAATAATTGGAATCAATTCAGACCGTTATCATAGCAAAACACAAGAAAGGCAATTTTCCAGTTAATATTCTCAGGGTTTTTTATTCCCCTCATTTTTAAGTTCATTATTTGAGGATTTTATTTTGTACAAAATTTTGACTTGTAAGAAATGAAAATAAATCGAATAGGTCAGAGTCATAAGAATTGCTTCATGATTTTATGTTGAATTTATGGTCCTGTTATGAAAATGAAATTAAGCGTGTTGTAAGTCTAGCTAGGATTTCTGGATGATGAGGGTCGGATCACATAACGGCTTCAGGATAAAAGTGTAAATCGTTGAAAAATGAGTGATGCACCGAGATCAATTGCATTAGGGACACAGGATAAGAAAACATAGGAGTTTAAGGAACGAGAGCATATGTAGCATTATATATGCGTATAAGAAGCGTAAGTAGCGGGTAAGAATAAAATAGTGACAGATATACTAAGTAGTAATCCAGAACTGTGTCATAAACCGTAAGCCTTCAAGAATAATTATCAGCGGGTGGCAGTTAGATGCATTGGAAATATTATGGGAAGATGTTATTATACATCCAAAAAGCGAAAATTATATTAGCTCATTGCTTTGACTCTTGGAGGTCCAGCAAAAAAAGAGAGGATGATTTTTAAAAATAAATATCCAAGAAGATCTGCGATATTTGGGGAAAACGTCATTAGGAAAAAGAAAAGCGTCACTAAATTATTTGGAAAACAAAGATACGACTCTCCAATTAAGAGTAAAAGGAGCAAGAATGACTTCATGTCAAATGCATAGGACCTGATTATAAGATATTCAAATGCTCCCTCGTTATATAAGAAGATCCAAGCACACCGATAAAATATGGAGAAAAACACAAGTTTGGTTAAGGGAGAATTTAAAACACTTAGTACACCGTCAACAGTAGAAAAGACAAGTTTGGTTAGTTATGAGAGGTAACTGACAGCATAAGTTATCCTCTCCATTGAGGGTAGGTAATTAGGCTGTTAAGGGAAAAATTATTCATGCTACGGAATATAAGATGAAAAGAAATCTGGCTTTGCCATTAGTAGGTATCCAGAGTTGGCATTTAACGAAAGGCGCCATTGCATCCAATCTCGATATTCTACTTCCTTTCCGCATGGTTGTCACGCGATGATCGAGATTATAATGAATTAAATCGTCGTTTCCGGGACTTAAACCCAGGTCCTTGGGATGGGAAGTTTTCACTGTGAAACCTCTTCTTTCCGATCCACTCAGTACTTGGATGGATAGGTCGAAACGATCCTACTTTCCTCTGTCACAAGTCAGCAGAAAAACCACGAAAAGGTACCCCTAAACTTCAAAACCGCAGGATTAAAGTTGCACGAAGCACTTTTTTAATTCACAGAACACAATAATGGAAGGTGTCCTAACACCTTTTACCACGAACTCTTGTGTCGGATCCCGGGGTATAAGGTAGAGGTCGATTTTTTTGAACGATTCCTAGCTCTAGAGAATGCCACGTGGAGGCTATGAAAGAATGCTTTAATGCACGGGTGAATTAAACCAACCTTACCCTCGTCAGGGGGAGCGGTAGAGCAATGTGCCGTGAGAGGGTGTGGGTGTGTGACCGGGAGCGGTCGCACAGGTATAAAACACCGCCGCAGCAGCGGGCGCCCTCGCAGTAAAACACTCGCCGCATTACACGCCGAGTCAGGCTGCTGTGATGCATGCACTCGAATGGCCTTTGCGTCCGCATTTTTCCGCGCCCCTTTTCAAGCACTAAAATGTTAGCGCGTCCTCATTCTCAAGCATATTTCTAGTTTCATGAACTAAAGGGATGCTTTGCTCCGAACGGAGCAACAACTGTTCCGCGCCTCGGAAATTGCGTTGTTGAAAGATTTTTCAACCTTGACCACGTGCAAAAATGATTATTTTCTTTCATTAAGAGTTGCCTCAGAAATAGAAGTGAAATTTTTGGACAAAAATTCGATTACTTTTTGCTTTGCCTCAAGATGCCCACCTCTTTTTTATCGTGTCATTGGAGACTTTCAAAGTAAGTTTCAAAGTAAAACCTTATTGGATTGCTTTTGGTTGGGCGCTTACTAGCATACAATTTGGTAGAGAGTAAATAAATACATCGCACAGTACGTCGTGAAAATGAGTTCAATAGGGTAATTTTCGCAGTGATGCATATCAGTGTAAGACATCAAGTCTTAATGGGAATATTTCGCACTGAATTAAGAGAACTTTGTAATATAACTGATTCACACCGCTGAGTGGCAAATGGAGGATCTGGCTTTGAACCCCGGTAAACAAAATTATTTTTTCCCATTGTGATCCTCTACTTTTTCGTATCTCATTTCATTACGACAGGAATCGATTGACACGGTCGATTCGTCCTACAGGGTATGAAGTTAAGTATTGGTACAAGCTTGGAATGAAGTTAAGAAAGTTAAATTCATTAGATGCGTTTCACAAACATGTACGACTTCTGTGAAGTGTAGTGTCCCGCTATCGCTACACAGCATTTGTTAGTACTGACGGGCGATGCGAGGAATAATTTATCACCCTGGAAGGGGTTGGCGTTTTCACGATCTCTTCCCTTGTCTACTTCACGTAGCGATTCACTCCACACAGGAAACGGTGGTCTTCGTCAAGCCAATCCCCTCTCCTCTCCCCCTCTTCCCCTCCTCCTTTCTCCTTCATTTCCTTACTTCTCTTTCTCCCTCCGCCCCCAGCCCACCCTCCCACCCGCTCCCACCCTCCTCGACTCCCTCCCACCTATCTCCATCATACTCTTGGCCTCAATTCAACCTCCGGCGCCCTAATCGATATATTCCGCGCGCTTTCTGCTCTTCATTTGTTTCACCTCTTCTCTCACTCACTCAACGCGCGGCCATTGACATTCATGTGGAGATTAACACTAAATAACGTAACGGTCCGACTCGTCAAAACACTTTCTCCGTCCTCTCTCTTTCGCAGTGCGGGTACGTAACAGCAATCCTGCGCGTGAAAGGTTCGTTACTTGAATGTGACCTATTGTTATGGGACAGCATTATATTTTATCCGAGATATTTATGCCGAGTTGTGCTTATCAAAGGTATTGCTTCCAAGTAACTAAATAGAGTCAAGATACAGAGTGTTGAAAATGGTGGTATAGGTCGAGGACAAAGGCTAATTAATAGCTGGCGATGTTCTTACGTCGTACTTCGACTTACTCATTTCACGTGCAAAAATAACAATAAAACTTGGGGGATACTTTCTGCCACATTATTTTTAGTCATATCATGTTCCTACTTTTGTGAGTCAAGTTATCCATTTCGATCTTGGTGGTGCTGTTGAATTTTTATTAAAATTTACTCGTAATTTGACTCTCATTTGCTTTTTACGGAGATAAGAAATAACGAGCAAAATAAGAAAACAAAATAAATATTCGCACCGATTAAGAGAGCACGTATAGTAACTAATAGCACTTTTAATTCTTTTATTAACTGTGACAACAAATCTGTTTTCGCTAATCATTTAGCAAATTTTAATCATGAGTTTGATTTTAAAGTGAATATTTTACATGTTGTTGACAAAGGTGCCAAGCTGGATTTTATTGAGAACTTTGAAATTATGACGCACGCTGAGCAGTTTGGTTCCGATTTGTTAAATGACTTGGTACAATTACATCATTCTTCTCTCTACCAAGTTCCTGTCCCCCCCCCCATTTCCAGAAAATATTTGGTTACGTCCACCTCCAGCCCGATGCTTCAACCTTAACCTTCATCCTTAGTCATACTTTCCTCAACCCCAATCCCCTCCCTCTTGCGACATTAAAAAAAATTACATCGTGTTCTCATTTCATCTCAATATGAACTCAATATTCCACAAAGTTAACTCGCAAACCGTTGAAGAAATAATAGCAGTAATTCTAAAAATTTTCGGCGACTCATTGTCCTTCTCAGGCGGAAAAGTATTAAGTTTAACAGAGTACCAAAATGTTCTGCAATGAGCTAAAAACATGCCTCTGTCCCTATTGAAATAATGGTCGCAAAATTCTACAGGAATTCGCTTTGTGTGAATTTTACCTTGAACTGAAATCTCTTCCATGTATGTCACACTATCACATTTCAACTATCATTCACATTGTATTCTTCTGATTTTGCTAGATATCGAGTACTAACCGCCGGTCGAGTTTTATAGAGCCATCCGCGCAACTGTTTCCCATCTGTCCGAAAATGTGGCGCTTCTCTTGTAAATAAATATTGGCCTTCGGTGGCAGTGGTGGCGCTTCTTGTGTGTGTCTGTCAGTGATGACCCTAATCGATATCCTTGCCCACGCTCACGTAAAGTGGTCGCGTCCGAAGGTGGCGGTAGGGACGGCGATGATGGTGGCCGCCTCCCATTAATTCACTTGACCTCCATGTCACGAGAGCCTCCTCCTCCTCCTCGCGGACGTCAGTCTCTCACGTCACGCCCTCCGGCTCTCCGGCGAGACTTTATCGCGGGCACATCCGAATAAAAAGCACGCGTTCCGGGGGGAAAGAGAAACGACCTCTCACGCGGGGCCCCCGGGGGATCCGCGGGGATGCGCTGGGAGTGAATTACCGTATTTACGCCTGTGTAGGCATAGCAAAACTCTTGGGTGTCACTCGCCTCGTATGCAACGTTTGACGAGCGGGCAGTTGTACCAGAAGACTCCTACATTGACGTATGACAGGACCCCCATCAGTCTAATTTTACCTTCTCTCTGCTCGGTAGAAAAAAAATCTTCATAATCCGCAAGGATTGACAGAGTAGTCCTTGTGTTTCGTAGCAGCATTCTTAACTATTTATGCGTGAACTTTTGTGGCATACCTTATTGAGTATTCTCTCTTCTGGAGGGATTTAACCTTTGAAATTTAGCAGGATCCTTAAAGAAGTTTTCAGAAAGATTAATAATTGTACAGAATGTTTCGAGAATTTAAAAAAATAGCAAGAGAACTTTTCAGAAAGTCACAGGAAATTCCACAGATTGCTAAAGGAATTTTCACGGAGAGAGCTTGGTAATTCTCCTAAATACTAAATAATTCCTGCAGAAAATTCTAAAGAATTCTGTTGAAAATTGTTCATATATGTTTCTCAAATTGAAGTAATTAACACAAGGTGTCAAGCAAATTAAGTAGATATATTTCTTACAGAATATGTGCAGAATTTTTATCAGTGCAGGTATGCTTTACTTGCCCTGGTGTCATCCTGTTAACGAGCAGGCGCCAACAAGTATTGCTTACCCTATTCCATGTACCGTGGTTGAATGTGAGCACGATATTTTTACGAAGGCAATCGTGGAAAAAATTTCCATACACCGAGTGTGCAGAAACGGTGGAGAAGTTAGGAATAAGACGCTGACGTAAGTATAGTGGAGAACATGTCTGCTACTTTATGCATGTGATGCAGTATTTTATTCAGTGCCGTGCGCTCGTTTGAGAGGAGTCAAGCAACCGGTTACCTCTCTACAATACCTCATCCTTGGTGCTTTTTATGGTTATATTCGTAAATAAACATGCGCTTCGTATCTTTAACGCACTATTTTTTTACAGATAGTAAGTTTTGGGGAGCATAAGATCTTTGTGTGTTGATTTCATCATTCGGTTTACTAATTTTTCCGAATCTGGGGCCTATTTCAAAATTTCATTTAACAGCCATTACTTATGATACCGACTTACGAAGAGTAGATATATACGGAGTGTTTTCCGATGTACCTACTTGCCTCAGGTCTGTGTTCTCAATTTTACGGAACGAGCCGATCGCAGTACTTTTAAGGAGAGTCACCCGCTTCCTGAGTTTCACGAAATTTCAATATTCACCATGAACAAAATCATCGGCCCAGACGAGTACGAATGTTGATCCTCTCCGAATTCGCACCGAAATTAACTGGCCAGGCATTCAACTCTGATCCCCGCCAAGAAGAGTGATTTGTCGCTTTAAATTTTGCATATTTACATAGATCTTGAACTGCTTACAGCGCCAAACATCCACAATTTTCTGTTCGCTGATATTCAGCCCTCAGTCATACACCAACTCAAGAAGAGTTTATCTGTTTACGATTCATTCTTACAACCTCGCTCGCTGATTGTCCGTCAGTGGTCAAGCACTTAGCCAATGAGGAATTAACGAAAACTACATTGAATTGTAAAATGAAACTTGTTGCAAATACTGCAGCAGTCATCATTGGTATTCTCCCAAATAGCATAGCAAAAACGACCCTGCCTATCTCCACCGCTTCCTTAAAAATCCACTTTTCATAAGAATAAAAAACCAGATCTTTTTTTTCAATTGTGGCTTCGTTCATTCCATACAAAATACCTGTTCGACGCCTCCCTCTCCCCGCACTCAGCCAACAGTCTCATCACCAACCTCACCTCCTCTTTATCACGTCCCTTTATGTCAACCTTTCATTTGTTCCTCCAACCTCTCATTTTTCTTCCATCATATTCTTCTCCTTCGACTGATTTCCCAATTTACCATATCCAAGCTTTTTCCAATATGTTTTTCTCTCCAGCATATTGACACCATGTTATTTCAAGTTCATTTTGCGATAAAAATAGCGTGGAAAAGTATGATATTTTTGTTGATATATGATAAAGGGCACGTTTTCCTAGGATTCCCCAGAGTATGAATTAAATGTCATTTTACGGTGGAACATATAGAGCCCTCCACATTTAGTCTTTAATATAGGCCTCATGGAAAACGCTGTTGCGAAGCTTACGCTGCATGTACTCGCCTTTTTGCTGTGTAGGTGACAGTTTCCAACGACTCACTATATTTAAATTATGTTACTTTTGTAAATAATATTTTCATGCAAGAGGGCTTCTAATGTTGCAGTATGTACCCGGCAGTGGTACCGTCTCCTGCTGATATTAACAACGTCACACCTTCGTCCATATGGAGATTTACGCAGGAAATGAATCTCTATGAGAACCCATGCTGTCAATAAGATGTGAAACGGGCTATACCTAAAGATACGGAGTGCTTAAAAATTTGTAAACCCAGTGGATGTCAGACTCAGCCCCTATAGTCTTATAAGGGGTTTGAGGAGTGGAAGGCATTGTTGCCGTTAACAGGAGGAGGGGAGGGGAGGCGGTCGGAGGAGGAGGGAGGGAGATGCTCGGGAGGAGGTAGGGAGAGTTGCCGTTGCCCGCCTTGGCCAATGAGCGACGCGCCGGCTTCTGATGTAGGTCGTGGATGTCTCTCTCTTTCTCTTCCTTTCTCCCTCCATCTCTCATTCTCCCCCAACCCCCTGTTCTTCCCATCCCCCTAACCTCCCGCCGACGGAGAAAGGGGCCGACGGACGCCGCTGCGCAATTCGGCGGACATTCGTACTCTCGCGCCACCTGTAGGCTATATCGTGAGACAAAAGGGGGTGTGGTGTGCACAGGGGTCTCCGAGAAGATCTAAGTGTGGGGTGGGAAGAGGATAGTTTCGGGGTCGGAGGAGAGAAGCAGATGTATCACCGAGTAGTTTTAATGCGTGAAGTAACTCCCTCCGTGAGGAGTGTATGTACATTCAACAGGGCCGCGCCACCGGAAGCAGGGATTTATGACCGTTTGCAGTTAAAAAGTCATTGCGGTCACCGTCCCGCGGGTTGAAATTGTTGGGAGATGAATCGCGCGGACCAGCGTTCGTTGGCAGAGGGTTTTCAGGAAGGATACGCGGTATCCAAGGCTCATTTGATTCACGAAATCAGTCCGGAAGCAGTCATTGTTTTATGGAAATTACGCAAGAATTGACATGCCGAAGAAGTCTAGTTTGCGTGGGATGACGGAAGCGTTCAAGTTAGATAGAAGCGTCGACTGCGATTATAAACATTACAATCCATTTGATTGATACAATCGCTAGCAGTTGATTCCTCTCGATTAAAACAAACAGCCGAAGGAATAACTTTATGGAATCTTTGCATTACATTGAAATAAAAACTTATTAAGGTAGTTTGAGCGATTTATTTCACTAGCAAAAATGGATTCCGAATTTAAATTTTATTTTTAAGTTTAAAAAACTGTAAAAAAAAACACGAAGTAAATATTGCAATTATTGATGACACATAAACTTTGTTTTGAATTACCAAAATTATCAGCGATAAACTCCGAGAACGCCACAGCGGAAGAATTTCTTGCCTACTTTGTTGCTACAGTGAGTAGTTGATTTTTTTAATAGTTGGAAAACCATGCAAACTACACACTCTTCAATTTATGACCAGTTCTTCGCGTTAAAATATCCTAAATTTTAAAATGAATCGTTTGAGTCCATAAACGTGTCATTTCCTGCGCAAAAGGGCCGGTATTTTTGGAAAATATCTCGAAACGCTTGATGATAAGCAGCCGATATTTAATTCTCACTCTGTTGCACTCAAACAACCTCCGCAGAATTAAGCCACACTTAAGTTTTATATACCGACTCTGTTTACAGCGGTTAAGCGTCAATTTTTAAATCGTCTAGATTCGATTTTTGGTTCTTCTGCTGGGAGCATGCGTTTACCCTTTGACTGTGCAACTGCACAAAAAGTAAAAATCTATCTACTCCCTCTGAAAAACACTTGAGTCCAACGGTAATGGGTCTTAGCAATCATCCGTTGTGCTTCAGCAGACTTGCGTGCGACCGTGTGCGGTTTAAGCAAAAAGATGAAATTTGATATATCTCCGTAGATATGTATGCAAGGTTATTTATTCATTTTTTTTCCTAGCTAAATTTTAAGAATACTTCATTTTTTTGGAAATTTATCTTATTTGGATTTGAAATAAACGTATTATATTAATTTTATTTCTATTTTAAAGGCTTTATCTTACGCTAGTAATTGCAGCTTCAAAAGCCCTTTAATGATCGGTTATAATTTTGCCCCCAAAGTGGAGCTCAGTACGATGGTCTATTTACTAATATTGTCCCAATTACTCATTCTAGCGAGATCAATTTCATTGCGTACCAAAGGGAAAAACACATCTCTCGTAGCCTCGTTTACTAATGGTGTTCCTCATCAAGCCCTTTGCACTTCATGATTTAATCTGAACTTCCATTTGATGCTTTTAGCATCATCTCTTTCCTGTTCTGATTTTGCATTTAGGCGGTTAGTGCGAGGATAAGCAACCAAGCAATACGTTCAGCAGCACTGACTCCCTTCATCTTTCATAAAAATGTATGGAATACATTACACGTCTCCATAAATTTCTCAACCCGAACGGTAACGTTTAAGGAGAGAGTAAGACCAAAGGGCTCTTATTGGGCAATATCAATGTCCACCCCGAAAGAAAATTTCAGTAATGCATGATGATATGCTCCAATAACAATGATGAAATGGTCACTCAACGACCTTTTAACTGTTTGTGTTGGAAAATGTAGTTGCTATATTTTAAAACTGAAGTGTAACCAGGGGAAATCGAAGAATACTTAGTAAACTTTTATATACTTACATGACAGCGCGCATTAAGGGAGCGGATGAAGTTCCTTTGTCAGTGACAAACCCGGAAGAAAGACACCATAGTTCACTATCAATTGTGTCTTTTCGAAGAATTTATAGCTAAGGGTATAGGCGTAGAATTAGCATAAATAAGGAATGAAAAGGCAAAGAGCTGATATAGCAAGAATTGCAAAACAATTATTCCACAGCAGTTATTGATTGTAATAATGCCTTAGATTTGCTAGGGGATTTCAGTCATGGATGACCGCATGACATGATGATTGCTGTGGTATTCTGTGGCTCACATAACCCACATGAAAGAGTATTCTAGGGTCCACGTCCAATCGTGACTATAGAATTATATTTCTAGTTCAGGTATAGCCTATCCTCTAAGTTTCATCATTCTTTACTCTCCATTCTGATTGATCAAGGTGGTACTTGCGACTCCAAAAATGTTACCGGTCCATGAGAAAGAGCTTTACTGAAAGCAAATGTTGGCATTTCTGCTCAGTTCTTCCACTGCTACGCATACATATGCTTTAGTTTGCTTTGGCCATCGATCTAGTCAGCAGCCCACTACTGTTTTCTCATGCGCGTTATCTCGTCACTATCTGAAATAAACAATCAAGAGGGTCATTTTATCATTCTAATGTGAGAAGAAATTTAGACTGTAGTTAAGTCAGCTTTGCGGGTGACAAGTTTAGAAATACATATTTTATACCCGAATCTTTATTTCATGTTATAGACAAGGATCAACCGAGAAAATCTGCTCATTCCATGGATTAAAGTTGTTACCTCCATAGCTGAAAAGGTACAATCGTTTCAATCCCTTTGGCGTCCGATATAGGCCATTATTGGAAGGAATATATGGGTTTGTTATCGATCTAGCCGTAGTTCAACTGGTTAACAATGTATACCCTCGCTTCATCTGCATATAACCTAACAATCAGCCCCGCGGCGAGCGCAGTCACCCTGCCGAGCCACCATTGCATCGCCTCGCGTTAAAATACCGATCCACTGAAGCGTGTATTTCCCGTCGACGCATACGATAAAAGTTGGTTTACTGGAATGGCGGCTCTTCGGGGTGGAGACAAAAAGGTCAAGACTTCCGATATCAGTTATCTTGACGCGAAATAATGATACCACCTTCCCTCCCAATGGGCGCTTACCTGCTAAGATTCTGTGATGGATATGTAAAGAAATTGCGAGTGCTATGAGGTAGCGGAGATAAGCTAATTTGTTCTTTTTTTCTTTGCCCTTGGGGTGTGTGAGATTGAGTTACTCTTATCGTTGGCGGCCAGAGATTTTGAAAAACCTGTGTTGCATGTACTTTGCTGAGTGCAGACCAAGTTGGGTGAACTGGAAGACTGCGGATCAGGAAATATAGTTTAAGTAGACACGGCTTCCTCCGCTATACTCATTATCACTCAATTTCAAAGATCCTATAGATTAGAGTGAGTAATCACGTTCACGTGCTTCGTCCCTATTGCGTCAAGTACCCTATATGTCTTCCGTCTGTGATTAACTGTATCTACGTGAGGAGTTCTCCAGCTTTGTATCCCACATTACCAAATATATATCATATAGATATTTCACTTTCTTCCAGTATCTTTCTGAATTCCAGATTTGTGGGAATGAGTATTTGCATAGGATTTGTAATTGGAACGTATATTGGTGTGATAAAAAACGTTCTAAGTTTACGAACAGCCGTAGATAATGTACCTTCCAAAAATAGCCCAGACGACGTTTTCTTTTGGGCTGGCGACTTTTTTTATAGGACATTAGGTATATAAGGATCAATCTTTTCTATGCTTGATAAGGTCTTATCCGAAATATTTTGTTATGAAAATTGGCCACTAACTGATAGGGTAATCTCGGGGCCCATACACAAGCCTACCTGATTTTTAAATATAGTTTAACCATTGGATACTTAAAGTGCGATATGTATTACAATAATTTTAAGGTTATTGGGTCAGTAATCACATTCTCCTCTTCTAACTACTAAGTTATCAGAATCACAAACGCCTTAGCCACCAGTGTTGATAGGTATAGGTATATATTGATAGGTTGTGGCGCATGGACTGAGCGCGATGCAAAGGCCAACGCTCCCTCGTGGAGGTTATGGGATGACAGGCTATATCCAGTTTGTTGGACGATCATAGCGGAGGACGGCCGAGCGAATGAGGGAGACGTCCTCATTCATGAAGAGCTCGGATTATTCGAGCCACAATAAGTGAGAAAATCTCGAGTCACAGTACTGAATGCTCCAAATATTTTCATCATTAGAGTCCAGTTTCATCGAGGGTGTGTCGTATCAGCCTCGATCTGACCAGGTATCAATTATTTCGAGTTCTTCCTGAATAAGGTTCCTGGGTGGACGGAAGAAAGAGGAAGTTTTATCTTTCGAGGCCGTGCTCCATAGCAATTGCAATACCCATAGATCGAATTCGAGACATAAATCGATAGGATAGCATGTCGTATAGTGCTACGTCGTCTGTTCTGTAGCACGATACAGCAAAGAGAGGGATCGAGTTATCGATCGGGTGGCTATGGTTCGCTCCTCAATTAGCTGACAAAATACTGGACTGGGCTTTTAAAACTTGGGCTCTTTTGAAGATTCCCCTCCTGTTTTTCCTTCATAAAGCCGAAGGAGCTATGTTGCCAAAAGCATCAGGAAACTTAACCATGTACCATCGCAGGGAAGTTACTGCAACTCTAAGAGTCTTCCAATATGAAAATGCGATTCCCTGAGGTAGTTTCATTAAAATCACCGTGGTATGTGAAATGATCGCCTACCTGCCCGGAAGGTGAGCCCGTATATGCATGTTTGGTGCCACTGCTCTCCTTGAGGCCTATTCTATCAATTAAATGTGGAGAGCTCTACAGAGCACTAGCCTCTTATTTCGAGACTGCGAGGGTCCGGTGATGTCGGAAATGTGTATTTCAATTGTACTTCCAATTCCAAGTAGGGAGCAGTGCGGAGATTGCTTCAAGTGCAGTTCCCCGTCAGCCGGGAGGTAAGCACCGCTGTTTACCTGTCGGCCACTTTAGTTTAGAGTAGGCTCATACCGTCACCGGATTTCTGTCAGCCCCTCTCCCTGGTACCAAGCAATAATTTCCTCAACAGCCAACCAGCGCGTCCGTGGTGTCGCTTATAATCTCAGTTGCAGGTCGCCTACTCAAATGCCCAAACTCCGTCACCAATAAGGATTCCTCTCTTGACCTTTTTAATACAAGTAGTGTTCGCACCTTCCCTAAAAAGCTTACACTTCTTGATTTATCCCATGAATAATTAACTGTATTATATTCACCTTGAATTTTATGTTACCTCCACATTTTTTTGTATAATTTGCTAATATGAATTTATCAATCTGAATTAGCCCATTTCAGGCACAGTGTTCCGTTTTTCCTCCAATATATGACCCGCCATTAAATCCCTCTTAAATTCTATAGTTTTTTTGTGGTAAACTTAAATAAATATACAAATATCGTAGAGATGTATCTATCTATATGAGAATATAATTAGGGAGATAGATTGTTGAACAGAAAGGTTTAAAATGTCGTTTTTCCCGCGATCGATAAGAGACTATAATAGCTGCGTTGAGACTTTGAAGTCGGTTTGTTGACAGGTGGTGTAGCTGGTTAATTCATATGCTCCCTAATGTATGTTTCTAAATCTGGTGTTTCTAAAGCTGCTGAGTAGTGCTAACACCATGTTTTGCACGTTCCCTGCATGCCTATTGTGTTGCGTTTACTTAGTTACATTATAGATTATTTTAGTAGTTTCTGTAGCATTTGTAGCGCACCCATTATGTGGTGCATGTTGGTGAAAGTAAATTTCTTCACTGTAGTTCATGCTGGTGATAAGTAACCCCCTGCCAGATACACTTGTGGTGACTTGCAGGGTAATATGAAGCTGTAGATGTATCTCTACGCCAAGTTTCTACATTAAATTAAAGCGATTGATCGCAGTCGATTTTTCCCCCGAAATTCAGATATCTATAATTCTATTCCACAGTGCGATTAGAAATATCTTGTTTCACAGTTCGAGTTTTCATTTTTCGTTCACAATCCGCCCAGCCGTCTGAATACCTCGCTTAAGGGGACTGCATACTTCGGCCGAAAACACCCTTATAGTTCTGGATTCTGCCGCAGCCTAGGAGAGGAATCCGCCTCCTCCTTCTTTTCCCGCCCCCGATAACAGTGTCACTGATGTCGCAGTGAAAAAACGGGTTGTACGGATTAACGAGAATGTTCACTGTGAAGTTAAAATGCGCAATATGCAACATTACAATGGCATTAGATGGAGATTAAGGATTCCCATTAACAAAAAGTGCAAAATGTTTAGAGAAATAACGTCCTATACGTCATGGCGATCACCTGATTTTTCACGAATTTACGTCTCTTCCGCGGTCCAAATAATTATGCAGAAAGCAAAATATAACAAATTATATTTAACAAATTATACTTAATAAATTATATAAAGTAACAAGTTACAAAAAAATTACACTTACTACCAATATTACTTCTTGTTTCTGAGACCTGAAAAAAACGGATTTGCTTTAATTTGCATAGCAGAGTCGTCAAATAAAAGCGCGTAGGCGTCTGCCGAAGTGTACACCCCCTTTAACACCTCTCTCATTGTGGATTGCCTCGTATGCATTTGTTCCATTGCGTAAAACCTATACGGGGGGTTCCCTCTGTCGCCTCGTCAACACTCTGCCTCTTTCCCCATTCAAGCGCTCCCCTTACCCCACCTCCTCACCCCCTCCGACTCCCCCACCCCCCGCTCACATGCTCGGTGCACGAGTCCTTCGTGAATTCTCGTAAAAAGGCCGTTTCAAGGGGGCTCTTTAACATGTGACGGCTTCCACGCAATATGTGAGCGGACGTCTTCGCGTTTATAGCTCCTCGGGCGAATTTAATATCTCAATAAAAGTGTTTTATAATTTATAGGTTACGGGGATTGGTCCCTCGGCTCATTTGAAACTGGGGTGCGCATACAGGTGACTAGCGGGTTGCAAACCTAGTGGACTTATAATTAAATGACAAATGAAGTACAAGCCGTGATGTTAGTGGTGGCAAGTAATTCCCTTTGAGTTCATTCTCGTATCCTAGATGATTGAAGCTATAACGATTCCCCTAAGAACTTCATAAAAACCAATCCAATGGTAGCACAGGCGTACAAGGAAAAGAGATCATTCCGAACAGAATTACTGGAGATTGAAGCATATTATTAGGTCAAATGTTACAAAAATCTTTTTATAAATTCTTAAACGAATATAAAATGCAAGTATGAGTATGTTATTAATTCAATGACGCATATACGATTGCGTTTTAATCACTAGAATTAACGATTTTTGTATTATCATTTATCTGTCAACAGGAATTTTTTATATACGAGTTATATAAATAGTGTAACGTAACTAACACGTTATTTACAAATTTTCATTAATTGAGGAAAAAAAATCCCTGTATTTATTTGAATCTTTTTCGCTAACTCTTTATTTTTTATGGTGTCTAATAAATCAAGAGAAATGTCACTAAGTTAACTTTAACAAAAATATGTATTTCCGTACTCATCCCACCTCAAAGTACTGCGGTTTTTGTATTTTATTGGCCAGATATACATTATCAGTGTTAGATAGTAATCACTGTTGATAAGGTTATCTTGAGATATTCGTATCAACAGTTATTTATATAGTGTCCCTGTGAATTGCAGGGATATCGTTAATATACAATGAGGGAAAGTCTTAGGGACCGAAAGTTCATCCTAGTGAAACTCCCAAGGTTGACCTGAAGAAAATTTAAGGTGTGTAGTGCATTGTTGGTTCTTGTTGCAATGTTGTATAGCACCCAAAATGAAATAACTCGGACATAATAAGAATGTTAATGCGCCTCTACGTTGCAATCACAGCTGATAGACTTCCACTACCAGATTTAAGACAAAAGAGTTTCGCTTTTAGTCTTATGTGAATGTTTTTTGTCCAGAGCGTTAGTTGCCCAAGATTGATTGGCTAGAATCTCAATTTCCGGGTCCACTCGTCCCGTAACTCTTTGTCGCTAGTACCACGATTTTTGGCGACTCATTGTGTTTCACGGCCCCGTGCTCGCAGCATTCGTCGCTAGACTCCGCAACTTTCACTCGCATTCGATCATTGGACTCGAATGACTTGTACATTCCCTGCGTCGCGGTCATCTATACCTCTCTGCTTCGGCTCAACTCTCTTAGTCTAAAGGAGTAAGTTGGACGTCAAGTTTGGAGAGGAATGAGGCCAGCACCACCTAAGTCATCATTCTCAAATGATAGTATATGAATAGCTTTAGTCCGAGCTTATATGACCTTGAAGCTACCTTCGGCGGAAAGTGTTTGATCGCCTTTCTATGGATTCACTTGTTATTCTATGCTGTTAACCTTTCCAGGAATATCTCGCGTCATGACTTAATTTCGCAATCCGTCGATTTTCATTACAACTCTTACTCTTCCTGCCTACACCGTCGTGAGCTTCGAGAACTTCCTAGCGAAGTTGGGACGAGTGCATCACTCAAGATGACTCTCGCTGTATCAGTCCAGCCCGCAGCGGGTGGACGGCTTAAAGTCGAGGCGAGGTTTTCAAATAGCAATGAGGAAAACAGTACTTTTATCGTTCCCTTGTGTCCGTTAAGGTGGCTGGAGCTGTAATCGAGGGACGTTGAGTGCTCATTTTAACAAGTTTTAGTTAAGGGAGTTTGAGCGAGATATCGCTTCACCTGGAATTCAATGAATTTCTCATTTCTAATTTTCCTCCTCATTCTTCATTTAAAAGAAAAATAGCTCTTCCTTCCAATGATATCAAATTGTCACCCTCTGATCGCACTACTTCTCGAAATATTTGCCTAAAAAAGTTCCAGCCCTTGCACCTAGAATTTGATACGCGCATGCCGTCCAGAGATACTTTATTTAAAAAATGAGGAGTTTCAAACATCTTAAATCGTCAGAAATTTAACAATGTGTAGTTTGAATATTTCCTAATCCATTTTTTTATATAAATTATGTACGAACCGCCGTAATATTATTTGGAATCACAAATAAACCTTCCACTGTGAAGGACTTTTAAAAATACCGCGTGAAAAAAATGAGTCGAGTGATAGACTTATCTTGTTATCTGTTTTAATGACTGAGAATTTGAATCGCATGGAAATATATTATTGCCCAAATAATATGGCAATATATACTTCATGCTTCTTACATTTGCTAAAATCAAAACACAAAATTCGAAAATGACCTTCAAAATGACTAGGGGGAGAAATCTCGCTCAAAATACCTAAAGTCAAAAAAAAATATATTGGGCGATATTTTATTTCAGTGAAGCTATTTACGCGATGGAACACGTCATACTGGTAATTTTGGAAACTGGTACAGAGGCTTCCGCGGTTATTTAATGACCGTAGGACTAAATGACGGACCTGACGAAGCCAGCTGGAAGGCAGGCGTAACTGTAGTCCCACAAAAATGGATCGACGGGGCAAAAACTCGAAGAGAATACGGTCAATTTCGGAAACTATGCAATAATTATAATTCTTATTCTTTTCCTTAATTAAATCATTTAATGGCTAGAGTTTTCGGCGCGGTATTCGAAATTCAGAGGAAATTAAACAGGGACATTTTTTTCGAATATTGGAGCTTTGACACCTTGATATTTGTCATAAACAATTGAAATAATGTATTATCACAGGTTTAGAAGATAATCTGTCAATACATAATCGAATTAGGTCAAAATATATGTCATTTGTCACAAGGTTACGAGTTAAACTAGTATGCCAAAAAACCACAATGTCATAATTAATTTTGTCATTTCTTTTTATATAAATCACTGACATGTACACTGTAAGTTTCACTCAAATCTGTACATGAACAAAAATGGTGACAAACACCACAATTTCCAAACACGTTCCGCTTATTTGCCTCTTATCCACTTCCTCTTTTTCGCTTTCTTCCGTTCCATCCTCTCTTTCGCCTCACCTTCTTCTCCAGCTTGCTCTCTTCCTCTTTCGCATCGCCCCTCCCATAATCCTGCCATCCGTCAACACGTACGCACGCACACATCCCTTTCAAGGTTTGGCGATCGTTAATTTAGAGGAGCCCTTGACTCTCTCTCCCTTCCCCTCCCCAACTCCTCCCCCTCCCCCACCCCCGCCCCTCTTCCACGGAGGGGAGGGAGTTAGTGGTGAAGTAGGGGAAAGGGCGGATGGGAGAGCAGGGGTCGGAACAGGCGAGGGAGCGATGGAGCAGGATTCCGACCAAAAGGGGGGGGCTAAAGGGGGGACGGAGAGGGGGAGGAGCGGGTTGGACAGAGCGGAGTCTGAGAGTGGTGGTGGGTGGGGCTGGGACGGATTTTGTTGGAGGGGGGAGATTAAGCGATTGAGAAGATCCCTTTTATGTTTTGATCAATCCATTGTTGTCACTGGACTTTAAATGGGGTTGGCTTCTTTCGCCCTTCCTTTCGCCTGCGTCTCCTGAGGGAAGGTAACTCTCCAATATAAATAAATAAACTCCGCTCTACTTAGAGCCACCATTTGCATGTCGACCTTATTATTCGTGTCAATCTCAATGCGTGTCGGATTACAGTTCATTGATTGTTCGGTCAATTTCACTCTCGTTAGCAAGTGCATTTTAAGCGAAAGCATGGTAGGTTTAAAAAGAACGCAGTAAGTTTCAGGAACTCTTAATTAAAAATTGGTTCAAAATCAAGCATCAATATTATTAAAAAATGGTACATTGATGAATAAATAAAACACATTCTTCAGTTACGAGGTGGTATTCCTTAACGTAAACTGTCTTGAAGATCTGACCTGAAAATATTCTCATTAACTTACCGGAAACCTTACACTTACTTTAGCAATAAGTTAATTAGTAATGACTCTATGATTTCATTGAGCAGATCGACAAGTCGACCGCCCAGCAAAATGAGCAAGTTCAAGGCTCAACTGAGGAGCGATAATTTTCCCCATCGGCCTATCCAAACCAAGGTCGTACTGATTCTTCTCCGCCTCTGGAAATGAAAAACTGCGTTATTCTCGACTATCTTTTTACTGTACGAGTATTTTATGCGTTACTTAATATGGTACAAAAATGAATAGATAAAAATGCATTTCAATTGACATTTCTTGTTTTTTATGAATATGTACACTTGAAATATTGAAATTCACTATTTTGTTGACCAATTTATTTGTGCCGCTCCCATTCACAAGTTATCTTCGTGACAGCAATTGATTCTAAAACAGGCTTCACTATGGTATTCCCTGAAACACTGAAAATCATATGGTGTCTCCGATATAATAAACTGGAAACTGAAATTAACCTAAATAACCAAACTGAAAATTTTTTTGGAGTGGAATGAAAAAATAATATTACTACATTATTGATGGCTCTTAGGAAGTTAACTTACCGTTTTAAAATTATAGCTTACAATACTAGCATGGCGATTTCAGAAACTAACATTCCCTGGCGTAAACGCCAAGTAATACTGACGGCACTTATTGAGAATAGGTACCACATACTTGACAGAGCATGTGATATAAAAAGAGAAGTTTCAGGCTTGATGTGGTGGAAGGATTCCATCATAAAGAATGAAAGAAATTTCCACTCGGAGTGGAAATTTGCATTACTTTCATTCTTTATGAAGAGCATTTGATCATTATCATGTGGAGCCTACTACGGTTGTGACTAGAGAAATAAATTTTGTAACCACGATTAAAAAGTAATTAGGTGATCAACGCATTTTGGAATCTCTTGCGGGTAAATTGGAAGTTAAATAATGATTCTATCGACGGATTGCAGCCCTAGGATATCATTTTTCTCCTTAACTCTCCAAAAATTACAAGCGATTTATTTTATTTGTAAATGGAAATGTTTCTAAGTATATTATCCCAAAGATTTCTATTTAGTAGCTCGAAAAGCTACTGGCTGGAATAATTAAATCATACAAGCAGTTTGCTTTTTCATTGGTTAAATCTTAATCTGTTAGTATCTAATTCAGAATCAAAGGGATTATATACTTTATCAGAGTATTCGCTAAAGTAAGGTGAATGATTTACTCATGAAATAAATGTGCAACAAGTAAACAGATGACGCGTTTCGCGCGGAGGCCGGGTCAAAGTGGGGTCAGGCACCTCTTGGCTTCAACGACTCTCATGTCAATTTCCATTAAGTAAAGCGCAGGTTCTGTACTTGGAAGAGCAAAATCGGATATGCGCATTAATCGTTTTAATCTATGTGAAGTTCCAGTTTCAGCGAAGTATTATTATGTACATATATGATTAACTTATGCTTGCCATATTGAGAGAGAATTAGTTACTTCTTTGTGTAAAATTCTATGTATTTCACTCTGTTTAACAATCCTGTTTGAATTTAACCATGAAATGTGTATAATTGAGAGTACCATCCACTGGAAATTAGCTACTAGCTTGGCCTGGAACCTTCAAAAAATGCCTTTATTCAACCTGATCTTGATAACTGGGCTGGCAGTAAGAAACTAATTTCACTCGGACCGATAACATTAGAATGTGACGGTGCACTAATGGTTGGCCACTTCTTCTGAACTAACAAGTGAAAAGCTAAATTTGAACCAACCCAAGAATTTCATTGACAAGCGTCTTTCTGATCCGGTTTCGAGGATCCGGCATTGGATCAAACGCTTCTTTCCGACTCACAAATTTAATTTACTACATAGCTTTTGCTCGATTTCGGGGCATTTTGTGAGGCATATGCAATAGAGAAACGGAAAGGGGTACTGGAGCCAACCCGCTGGAAGGGATATAATCAAAGGGAAGATGATCAAGGGAGGAAAGATATTATGATGTTATGATGAAGATGCGCGACACCTGCTTAAGCGATCCAAAGCTTACAATCGTACGGAGGGGTAATTTTTGTCCCTTCGGAGAACTTCATCTTCGCTCCACGTAATGAAACATCCAACTCTTCCGTTTATGGTACCGAAACATCTTGTGCTGAGACTCCACCCATCACCTCACTCTTTAAGTCTGCCGGGGGTTAAGGGGAACTGGATGTCCAAGGAATCCTGGAGAGTGCTTGCTTGAATGGGCGAATTACAAGTGCTTACTTTTTTTTGCTAATATTCGCAGGAGTAATTTCTTGCTAGTATGGCACCTAGACATGATTTTTTAGCATGAATTAACCTTTTTAAAATGAATGAAGCCTTCGAATTATTATAATTTCGTGTTATATTAACTAATTTCGTGTAGTGCCTCCAAATAATAGTTGCTATACCCAAAAAATGATTTAAAAGTGGTGGTAAGATTAACATTAAAATACGGGGATATGACCCACTTTAGTAACTTTGTACGATAATCAAAGGAAAACAAGCACGCCGGAGAAACGAAATGGTGACTAGGTTATCACACGGGTCGATTGTATTTAGCATGTCATTTTGTCACCCTTACATTCTTTCATGTTGACCCGTTTTCTCAAATATGTTGCCACCGTTGTCAAACATGCACTTATCCAATGGCAATTTCCCAAAATAGCGGATTTAACATGAAGATGGCTTGTATTTAGAACTTCATAAGAGATGGGGAATAGTGAAATATTGTTTGTGCCAATTGCACCTGCGCACTTACTCGCTGAAAGGCTTTGACAAAACTTTGGGGAAAACAGTCTCGCGCTTTACCGAAACCAATGGGATGCAGAGATCCCCTTCGCCCGAGTACTCCTCTCATTAGGGCGGCCATTAAAAAACTCTCTCTCCCCTTTGAAACCCCACCTCCCCCCCCCCACCTTCCCAGTGGAAACAATCCCTCGGCGGTGCAACACGCGTGAGGGCCGACCTTACACCTCCGACTGCCTGGACGCCCGTCCCGACTCTCTCACATCGCATCGTTCGTGTGCTGCTTCTTTTATGGGCCGGCCCTGCTCCGTAACACGCAATCAAACCCCTTTGGGTGCTTTGGGGGAATGGGGGAGGTGACGGGAGAAGAGGTGGGGAACGGAGGGACGAAGGAGAGGAGAGTTGAGGGTGGAAAGGATTACATGTTGGTTGCGGGGGGCCAGGGTTTCACGCTATGTTGCGTCGGGAGGGTAGTTGACACTCGTAATCATCAAGAGATGAAAGACCAAGATGGTGGGGGAAAGCAGTAGGCAGGAAGGGGTTGGGCTGGAATCGAGGCAGGCAAGAGGGTTTGCTGGGAACAGAATGGTGCGATGCGATGATACATCGGTGGGAATTGAATGTGTATCGAACTGGTTGATATGAAATATTGCATGAGATAAATTTAGAAATCATTCAACCAATCAATCAATTTCAAATAGGCTATATGACGATATGGGTAGTCCATTACATGTGACGATATATCCTTCGCTTTCAGTATGAATGATAAAACAGACTCCAAATGACGGCTCTGTTTCAGGTATGACTATCATTATCGTAGGCGGTGTGGTATGACCGTGATGGTTCAAACCACTAACAACAACCGTCGTCCATGTGTATCACATTGTCGCCACGATAGGAGGAAACCGATAGAACGTTCATCTTCATCATCTTCGTTCCCTTCAGCCGTCATAAGGACGCGTAAGAACATTCGCCAGCTTCGTGTTATCGAAAATTAAAGTGTTGAAAGTACTACCTTCATACAAAATGTTGCACTTTAATCTATTTGTGCTTTTGTGTAGTTTTCTCGTAGTCACGAATGATGAGATGGAAGGAGTTTGTATAACCATCAGATGTAAAAACTTTCTCCCTTTTCTTAAGGTGGTGGATTCATTGGGAGGGCCTAATTCATGTCCTCAGAGTCAGATTTAACCTCGGATCCACTTTGGCTTAATAGAAGTTTCAATCTTGCTTGCTTTATTGGTGTTTGCTGAGAATTTCATTCTTGATCACCAAGAAAGTGACGTAACACTCTGCCATTCTCATGGGAGTTTTTTTCAAATATGGTGGATTTTCTTTTAAACGTATCTCTGATGTTCTGTAATCGGCTTTTTTTAACTGAAATACTGCTGCTATCAGTACGCCGCCTTTTTAATATAAAACGGCAGATTCATTTGTTATTTGACAAGACAATAATTGCTCGGTTTTCCTTTAGTTATCGCCACTTCGATAAGCTTTTTTAGCCCAATTTAGTGGTTTGAGGGGTAACTAAGAGGATGAACAATAACGCTACCTTCTTTCTTTGGATCAAATCTCCATAGTGTGGCCATCCACATGTGTGTGTGTTTGTGAATTGAGCATCGCAGAATATAAAAGGGAAGAGAAAGGTAATGGTGGATGGGGTGTGAGTGGTGTATTACGGGACAGTGGGGATGTGTCAAAGGGGAGGGGTCCAGTGGCCATGCCCAGAGAGAGAGAGAAAAGATTTTTGACGGCGAGAACATTAGATACGGGTGGCGCACACACAGGTTTATGGAGAGTTGCCTGACGAGGAAAGAGGGGAAGGAAGCAGCAAGGGGGAAGAAATAGTCAGGGAGCGGTGTGATTTTTCATTTCCTCTCCAACCCTTAGTGACACACTCTCTATCTCTCTCTCTCCCTCCGCTGCCAATGTTGAGGAACAGCAGAAGGAAAGTAATAGTGGTCTGTCTTTTGGTGTCCGGGGGTCTTCTCGTCTTCATGACTTGTCCAGCGAGGCCGGCACCGTGGAATAATGGAAGGACGGAGGGGGAATTGGTATGGGAGGAGAGTGGGCCGTCTTTCGCATGTTGAGGGAGGAAATGAAGGAGGCATTGTTGCGCCTAATTGTTGGATGGCCGCTCTGCCCCAGGGTGGAAGATCCTCGGCTTGATTTCCTTCTTTCTCTCATTCATTTACGGCCGCAATCCCAGGGAAAAATCCATGTAATCAACTCTCCCACTTTTACTCCATGTCCAGCGACAACTTTCTCCAGACGAGCTGTTTAGATTATTCTCCTCCCATCCGGGTGTTCTTTACGTTTGTTATCCTGAATTTGTTCTTCATGTAGAAGCCTGTCTGTTTAACTGTTAGGGATTAATTCCCTCTGTGTACTAGCAAAGTTAACTTTTTAACGAACGCATAGTTTGGTTCTCTCACTTAAAAATTCAGGCCACGAAGAGCCCATTTCACGAACATTAGCTGTAATTAATAAAGTAAAATCCGAGAATATTGTAGGCATTTACTTATTGTGTGCAATAAAATTCCGTATGACCCTTCATATTAAAGCAACAAATGCATATATGAGATGTTCTGAGCTCTAGAGACAATTGTCATTAAGGTAAATTAGAAAGTATTTTCTGGAGTAACAGCATAAAAGTATTATTTTTACATGCACTTTGTCTTTATGGATTCTTATCTCTACGAATTTTTTCTCTTTTCAAATTTTACATTTTACTTTTAATCATAGATTGCTTGTTTCCCTGGATTTGGTGATATTTTATTTTTTCATTTAATGAAATTATAATAATTGGATGCAACGAGATTAAAATTACCAGAATTTCCTGACGATGTTTTAATTTCAACATGAATTCAGTTAAGAAACTATAGACTAAGTGATTTTATGTCGTAATTCTAACTCCTAGTTGGCTTCAAATAAAACTAACAAATACCAATATCAAATTAAATTACTATGGTGTTAAACAATTTTGCAAAATTTCATGTGATCCCAGCTGTACACCACCCACTATTTTAGATGACTGTTGGTATCATTTACATCCATAGAACTAAATAACCACTGACTACCAGTTGTCAGATAGAGGGATATGAAATCAGGATTTCGAAAGAAAATCATGGGGTACATATCCGGCATATTGCACCCCCGTTAGGCAAAATATATAATTTTGATTTCTCACTTAAAAAGAAGAGAATAGCAGGAAGTTAAATTTTATTTCCCGAAACATATTTCGGTGGATATCGACTTATTGTCAGTTTCGAGGGAGGATGGGAGAGTGGGAGGCGAGGTGTGAGAGCGGGTACTGGTGGTCCCCTAAGGCCGTCTGCCCTCAATCACCCTCCCCGAAGCCAACTAACTTTCAGTCTCGCACCTCTCTCCCCGAGGGTCGGAGTTTGGAGGCACAGGGCCGGCCGTGCATGGAGAGGGCCGCCAGAAGACGCCGAAGTGCGCATGGCCTCACCTCCTGCGAACTGCCGTCCTATCACCTCTTTCGTTTTAAAACACAATCTTATTGTTTTGGGCTCTAAGATGGGTCATGACGAGCTGGTTCTCGATGGAGAACCGAGCGTGCCATGATCATGGAAAGTAAATACCTTAAACGTGCAAAGGGTTGAATGTGAAATATGATCCGGGCTGAATTATCTCAGAGAGACATCTAAAGGAATAATTGATTATGCTTGATGTGGCACACTTAGATTTTTATTCATCCATGGCATGGATTAATAAGAATCTAAGTATGGAGAACTGGATATTATAATGTCTGCAAGATCAGGAAAATTTGAAGATAGATCGCATTTATAAAGAATAATATCCAAAATTCTTTAAATATGACTGATAAGAAGACTCAATTTACTCATGGCAGTTATTGTAGTTGTCCATAGGGCACTCCAAGGAAATCAGATTCATTTCAGTCTTCCCTTCAGGCCAGAGTTACTTTCGTTTAACTGAAAGTCTGGACACAGTGGGATAGAGAACTGCATAGAAGTTAGAGATGCTGACTGTTTATTCATGGATCCAGTCTGTAAGAAGTCTCTAAGCAGATTTTAATCTCCACCAAACCAAGCCTGAGTAGCTTTTGCGGTTCCTTTATTTCCTAGGAAACAACTGACGGCAAAAGATAAGTAACTATTCAGGTGTGTAAACGTGCCGTGAAAAGCCGTTGGTTTAAGCAATCGACCCTCACTAATAAAGCTCATCTTTGCATAGATAACTGTAGTTGCGCAAGTCAGAATCCGTAATTCAAGCTATGATACTTTTTCTCCAATATCAAGCTCAAAAGCATGAAAATGGGCGATGCTACCCAATCGCTGTATTACACTGATGCACGAATCGATCATAGCTTTCAGAAGTAGGTGAAGTCGGAGTTTTATTTCCTCGGTCGCTGACAACTCGGAGTTCACTCTACGGGGAAGTAGGTAGCCACGCCCCTTTAGGCGGTCCACAGACCAGGGATGAATCCAAGGAATACTCAAGCCCTCCGCCCTTTATCTCATTGGCTGATTTTCAGAGCAGGATAGCAAAAACCATATGGCTTTCGGTGAATGCTACCCACAAGTTCATCAACAGTCATCAATCTTACAATTGGCTTTGGAGAATCTCCGATCCTCTGTTAATCTGCTCACTTATTCCATGAATTTCAGCATACACCATCCATTAGCTGTAATTACTTCATTCATACATTTACTCCGTACTCTGTACGTCTCTCCCTATGCAATGTCTCTAAAGGATTACTTCTGTATTTCATTGTGTTTCGTTAGATTGTTTTTACCCCTCTGTCCTTTGCCGTTATTCTCGTCAAGGTACATATTCTCTCACATCAATTCTCATGATTTTCACATAGAGCAGTCATTTCGACATTATTCCTTATCTTGTTTTCTCTGCAGATAACACAGCCTGCGTAGATAATTCGTGACGGTTTAAGTAATGATGAAAGTCTATCGTATTTTGAGGCTTATTTGTCTTTGCGTACTCAGCCATCATAATACTACACGATTCGGAAAACGATTTAATCCATCACTTCAGATATGGACTTATAATTGTGTGATACACTGAGAAAATATTACAAAGCAGTGCATAAATAGTAGCGCCTTGAGGCTCAATTATTACCGCAGAAGAGGGTGTCTAAGGGAAGAAGACTCATTCGGTTAAAATATACGTAACGCCAAATACTTTGCGTTCCTATATTTGGCTAGAGGAGATATTTAAACACACGTGTACACAAAAAATGTAGGTAATTCTTTTCGAATTTAAAACGATATTCAACGGTTTGTTTTTTTCGATTGAATGCCTGAGGATAACATAATGTTGTGCTACTACCAACAGTGAATCACCACAGCTTCATTCGACCTTTGACTGGGAAGACCATCTGGAAGATAAACCACGGGATTTCGAATCTCGAAACGGTCGATTTAATTTGCGATTTTTCTTCCTTTGAATCGGTTTCTGAAAAATGTCCCCCATCTGTCAACGTAAACGAAGTTGGATCAGTGCTAGAGAATTGTTCGGAAGATATTTTGCGGTCTGCCTCCCAGTTTACGATATCCTCACAATTTCTCACAGTGGCATAATGAGAGACGGCTGAATGAACGAACACCTTCATAAATCTTCGTATTCACCAGCAATTATTGACGCCGATGTTGTTTCTTAATGGCTCCGAACAAAATCCGGGCTAATGGCAATCGCTCCTTCCCCATTCGAAGCATTCTCGTGGCGAGCTTCCTTGGTGCAATCCGAAGACGAGAGACCGCCCCTTCGCCGAACTAGTATTACCCCTGCTCTCTCCAGGTTTTGCGCCACTTTGGGGAAATGGATTTGTCAAATATGGCGGCTTTAATTAACTTATGTCGCCGCCGAGCGCTAGGGCCCCGGAAGCATTTTCCGCCGTCACACGCGCGCGACTCAAGATTGCCATCGCCGCCGAGAGTCGCTATGAAGACGCGTCGGTCGATAGCCAAGAGGGAAAGAGAGATGGGCGAGGGAAGGGGGTGAGGGAAAGGGGAGAAGGCGATTGAAGCGGGGCGACACCCAATTGTAAGCAAAGTATGCACTTGGCGACGAATCCAAAGTTGGCTGCACGAAAGCGACACTACCCAACGAAGATGACCGGGGATTTCCCAATGAACTCCGGGATTCGTTCGTTAAAATGAGTTGTGCGAGTGTTGACCCCTCGATTCAATGTGACAGCCTCCTAATTAACTGCGAAAACGCTTGTTAATGTGATTTTAAACCGTGAATATTACATATTCTATTATCCCGCAATTTGTCTTAATGATAGCATCGCTAATTTAGTAACGATTAGCAGTGGTTTTCCGTAGAGTTCCATGGTGACCGAGACCGAGCGGCTTTTCACAAAAAGAATATTTGGATAAATGGCCAGTAACCATTATTTACATTAATTTTATATTTCACCAAACTTGAAAAAGACAAAACTACCGAGCTAATTTTAATAAATTAATAATGAAATAAAATCTAATTTCAGTAAAGTTAGAATCTATTTCATAATTAAAATTAGTCATTATTCTTCAGTAATCGCTATTTTATAATCAAGAGCACTTCATCAGCTTAATGGAGTTTAATGAAGTAGCACGACATTTTATCTGCTTTCTTATATTCACTTGACTTAAAACGTCATTCTCCGTGACATTAAAATTAAAAATGCCCTGGGATTGTATATAACCGGAAAATGATGATCTCTCATAAAGTCAGGCAAAAAACCTGTTATCCTTAAACTATGCCCTAATAATACCTAACCAATAGTCTCGCACTGTCATAAAAGAAATATTCTTATTGTATTCTCAATCTTATTCCTGGAATGATGACTATGAAAGAATTCTTGGTCCAATTTGTCTCTTTCAAAAAATTTTTCATCTGCATTTTGCACAAAGTTTTAACAAGAATGTTCAACAAAAAATATCTTTGTGAAGTGATTAATAATTACTCGAGAGTAACGCCAATATCAATGTACATCTAGTTATACGTTCCCATGGTTGGTTCTGTAATATATGTGAAAGCTATTATGCGCATTTCATGTCTATGAATATGTAGATGAAATGAGAATATTTCAAAATGGTCAAAGGTTATTCAACCTCTCTCAATATTGTAAACGTTTAGCACTGAGTGTCAACTAATTAACTGTAGTTTCTAATAGGCATTTGCGGTGGGCTTATGGGTGCCTGAAGCTGATGACTTATGATGATAATCTTTCCAGAAGCCAGGAGCCTCGACCACTCGGGCAGTACATAACATTAGGCATTGAGGTCTTCAATCCACTGGGTATTCCCTCCTGGGATTCCCAGACTGTGCACTTATTAATTTGTAATTCTTCCCTCGTGTTTAAATTTCCGGGGGTCGATATAAAAATCTACGTAAACATTTTTCCTTTGATATGAAAAGAGTATTGTCCCAACACGATGGATAAACGAAAAAGAATACCTTCCATTTCTACCATCGCGAGATCTGTAGAATCAGTTTCTCTCTCTCTCTCTCTCAAAACAAAGCTTCACCTTACCAATTAATCCAAAAAATGAATAGATGGAATTCCGAAGGTGATACTCAGCAAGGTTAGGTGCAATATTAGTTCATCTTTGACAGACTTATTATTTCCGCTCTTGAAATGACGCAAATTGAAATTGATTCTTGAAATTACAATGATGAAATCAATACACTAGCCTGAAAATATTGTGACTAATGACTTGGAAATTGTTCAGGAGCGCTGATATGAAATGAATTGAAAAATTTCTTCTAAATTTCCACAGCGTGCTTAAAAATGTGAAATGATATTTCCATGGGAAATAATGGTTTCTTGGAACCTTTTATCCCATCCGAAATGGATTTATTATAATAACTTTTACAATCCACTGTAGTCAAAAGCAACATGCACGATCCGGATTTCGAATTATAATAAATCCATTTAAATGGAATTCCACAAAGTTACCACAGTTGGCATTTCATCCCGTCCTAATGTTAGTATCGGGGCAGTTTTAACAGTTCATTTATGTATATATTTATTTCCCCAATCCCTAAGACAACTCCTACATCAGCTTTTTCACCAGGTCACAACGGACGAACACCAACAACCATGTCCTGAGCGAGGAAAAATCTCCCTCCAGCGGGACTCGAACCCGCGGCCCTCGGATTAGTCGGTGAGAACTTTCACCGCGATATCAGGGCTGTTAGTCGTCGTACAAGAATATGCTATGATTTAAAAAGTAAAAAAGCGTGTCGGACTGCAATTATTCGAACCCAGGGATTTCTTTTTCTTTTCGCTCGTGGTGCCGACGCGAGTATAAACACCAAATTTCGAATGTGATGAATTGAGGCAGGATTGGTGGACGTACGCGGTACATCAGCATTACGTACTCCTCGCCTCTGGTCGCTTCAGCCACGCCCCCACGGCAGCCGGACCCCGTCCATCCGTCCTTGGCTGCCGCCCCTTTCTCCGCCTCTCACCTCCGGCGGCGGCCCTGGGGGTGGAGGCGGGCCGTCCTCTGCATTCGCCACGTGTGCTCCAGACTGGCCGGTGGAATTTCGGTGGTGGTGGGGGCAGGCCGTCTCCTGGCCTGGGGCGCGTTCGTTCTCACCTTGTTTTGCGCCAGCGGGGGCGGTGGGCAGTAATTCTGGCCGGGGGAGGCAGTGCAGTGCAGTGCGGGGCGGCTGGCATTTGCATTGCGCTCGCAGGAGTCCACGCGAATACCGACTATGTTACGAGTTGGGGAGGCATTGTCGTGAAATCGTGACGGTTTCCCTCTTACACCAATGCTGCCCTATTGATATCAGCCACCAAGACTATTTGAATAATGCGGACAGCGCGCAGGTCGCAATTTTTTTTCTTTTGCACACAAAATTTACCATGATATATCAAAACTTATGTTACACCTTAATCCAGAACGTTATGCATTTTTTAAGAAATAAGTGGAAGTTATGTATGAACAGAGGTTAAAAGGGAGTGGCTGGAGATAATACTTTGCGCCTTACATGTTCTCTTGTCATAAGCAACACATTTAGGTGTCATTTTTTTCACGTTATCACTTTTAACATGTCATGAGATATGCTTTACCAAGCAATATCCCTAGCCCTTATTTTTCGTAAGTTTCAGTTTTTTCAATTATTGACACTTATAAAAGTGGCTTTGTCTTATTGTAAAATTAAACTGCTCTAATGGCCGTGAGATACAAACTTACAGTGAAAACAGAATTTTCATCAGGCAATCTTAAGCAGTAAACTAAGCGATACCGTCCTTGGGTTAAATGAAGATAATGCTCACCTAATGCTCTTTTCCTTAAAATGATTACTAGCAGTGAGTTTTGCTTTCATGCAAAATTCTTGGTTTGTTTTCTCGATTCTTTCCAGTCAGTGCACATGATTAAAGAATAAATAGCGCCACTAAATATCATCCGAGAATGGCAACCATTTTCTCTTTTCTATGTCTGTACAAATTCTCAACAATTGAGTAATTCTTATCCGTCTCATTGAAACACCTTTAGTAGTATTTTCAGGATACATTCAATATTGTAAAAGGTTTGGCACGTAATGTTGGTTCATCAACATAATTCTTCAAAAGACCACATAAAATAGAACTCTGGAAGAAGAATATCAAACAGCTAGAATAAGGGGTCCGTACGTAAATTTAGACCAGTGATTCAAAGTGAAGGAAATAATATTATTGTGTGAATGTGAAAATAGGAATATCAAAAATTACTTTGTTGTTCATCTCATTCTATGACTTAAAAATTAATTATGCCCAAGGCGTCATCTGTGGCAATATTCTTATCACAATAGACTCAATATATGATAAAATCGAGAAATAAAATCGTGGAAAATAGAGTCTGAGATTAAAACATTTTTGCGCTGGTACAGAACGTTTTTTTTTTCATTTTTCGTCGAAAGGTGCGTTTAACTCACATAAATATTTTGAATTGAGAACTCTTCTTTAATGTACTGACACTATTCATGCTTCTACTCCTTGCTTTCTCGCTGAATTCTAATGCTAATTGATCAAATTATTGACTTGAGTGGATAATCATAAAGATATTTAAGGTGAATAGTATTCAGAGGCACATATATCACTTGAGCCTCCCTTGAGAGGCGGTGATTCTCACAGTACGGCTTGTTCTGAGCTGTAGTAATTAGTGACTTTTCTGACTACTGTAGTGACTAGGGAAGTTGTGAGATCTGTTATAATCCCAGCGATTGTGGCGCATGAGCTATTCACTAATGAAAAGACTTCTGTCTATTACAACCTCCCCGTAATGAGCAGTGATAACTTGTATCGATCGTTCTCCTCCAACTCAAGATGGTGTGGGTAAAGTTAGATATCGGATTCAATGGCATAAGTTAAGCGAAGCGAAGCGGAAGGGAATTCCGTTCCTCCCTCCCCTCCCCCACTCCCTAATATCCTCCCCTTCACCGCCCCCCCCCCTCCCCTCTACCTCGGTGAGCCTGAAAGGCCTCTTTATGTGTGCGTGTGTGAGAGAGCCGGGAATTTGAAGAATATTGTTTGATCCGACGCGCCGAGGTTTCGAATTGAGTTAAGGAATTTAAAGTGGATGGAAAGGGGAATGTTAAGATAAGCGGGAGCGGTTGCGACCCATGTGATATCATGTTCATTATTCGAACCATGTGAACACAATCCGGAATCCCCGCCGTTGATGCAAGTTGCCCAAGCCAGGTGTAATTGATTTGCTCGCTTCCTCTCAACTGCAGGAATCCAAGTTCCTCTGCCGCACGGCGCATGTTCAACCCATCTCTTCACCCCACTTTGTCCCTCCACCCACCCCGTGTCCAAGTTGTTACTCGCGGAGATATCCGAGCATTCAAAAGGAATAACGAGCTCAAATCGCGACTGAGCACGATTTTATTTGCTGCCATTGGAGTCAATATCAACGTGGTATTCTTACCCGATGGGAAATAATGATATAATCCGTTCAATCCAAGATTGTAGTTATCCTCTTCGGGTTGAAGTTTATCTCGAGCCTACCGTCAACTCATCTCCCTCTTCCACAGCAGCGTTTGCAAAAATAATCCGGTGCGGCTCTAATATACGTCTTCCATCTTCAATCATTGTTATAGCCGTGCATTTTTGTGTGTATTATTCATACTTATCTTCATATGTGATAATCGGTGATGAAAAAAATCGATACTCAAGAGCATTTACCTATCAATCGTAAGAACACAACCAAGTAGTGCTACACGCCTAATGTGGAATCACTCCATGTCACACACCCTAGTGATGGATTGCATGGTAGTATGTAGATGCAGGTGATTCTCGTTTCGAATGTATTGCTGCAGCAACTTTTTCGAGGGTTGAAATAATAATGTTTATAGGATTGTTTACCATGCCAAAAAGTACCTTTTGCAGCTAAGTGCCTCTGCAATTATCTACAGTTATCTCTCATGTTAGTGAAATTTACTTGTATTATATTGTAGTGTATACATTATAGGTAGTGCATGTTGACGATAACTCACCTCCTGTCTAACACACCTGAGGTTATTTTAGGATGTGGATGATACCGTGAAATTAAATAAGTAAAAATCCTTTCTAGCAATTGTTTAATGACACCAAGTAACTGCATAAGAGTCTCTCAAAGATAAAAGGGCGGTTGATATCTATTTTGCTTGGAAATAAATAAAAATTAAACCGTTTTCTCGATCGTCTGTTATAAATCAAGGCAACCTTCATAGTCACGTGATTCCTTTTCCCAAAACGGCGTTGGATGTGTTTTCTGGCAGGCTTCCTTTGTGACTGTCAACTGCATTATTAATTTGAACAGGGTATAGCCCAAGTATGCATACCATCCGCCCTCAATGGTGGTGGTGAAGAGAAGGGCTTTGCCCACGTCAGCTATCCAAAGGACTGAGGTCTTCCTCCGCCAGTTCAGGTATTCCCTTGCCGGCGTGCTGATGACTAATCCTGCCATCGTCCTCTGGGCGTTGAGTGATCTCATTGTTTTGACATTAGTGTGTGACTCAACGCCTTGGAAGACGATGGCGAGGTTAGTCACTAAAACATCGGCTTCTGCACAGAAAGACGTGCTCGACCACCCAAGGGGACATCATTTGTATGTTTCCGCTGTTGGACACCCCTACCCTCCCCACCACACCTATTCATTCCCAACTTTCAGTTAAATGAACCGTCCTCTAAGACTGATATAGAACGCATAGGCCGCACCTCTCGCATTTTGGCGATTTTCTCTGCTTAAAAATATCCCTTTGATGCGATGTCGTAATACTAGTAAATAGATCCCCGTCAGAAGTACTTGATACAATGTTACTACTCAGATGAATAACAGTTGGGTAGCTCTTCTGAGATAATGCTTCCTGAGAATTCAGTACTCTGCCACTTGCCACAATTCAGTACGCTGCCAGTGTCTGGGATCCTCATAGGGTATGCTTGAAAACAGAGTTAGAACTTGTGCAGAGAAAATCAGTAAGATACGTGAAAGGCCGTTATGATAGTCTCGTCATTGTTAATGACCTCTTGCAAAAGCTAGGGAGGGAATCGCTTTCAGGTCATCGATTGAAAATTACACTCAATCTTTTATATAAATTTAAAACCGATTTATTTGCAGACGAAGTTTTCAATATCTTACGATCTCCACCATACTACGGCAGATCAGATCACGAGAAAAAAATAAAGGAAGTAAATTGTAGAACAGAAAGGTTAAAATGTCGCTCATCCCGCGACACTCTCTATAAGAGATCATAACGGCTGAGTTAAGACTTTAAATTAGGTAAGTTGACAGGTAGTGTAGCCTATTAATTCATACGCACCCCAATGCATGTTTCTAAATCTCCCGTGTAGTGGTAACACCTTGTTTTGCATGTTTCCTGCATGACTCTTCTGTCATATTTTCATAGTTACATTATGGATTATTTTAGTAGTTTCTGTAGCATTTGTAGTAAACCGACAGTGTGGTGCTTGTTGGTGTCAGTAAATTTCTTCACTCTAGTTCAGGTTGGTTATAAGTCATCCTCTTTCACACACCCTTGTGGTGCCTTTCAGGGTAATAAGTAGATGTAGACGTATATCCGAAAAAAACAGCTCTATTTTTGGTCGGCAAGGGTACATGCCCAGTACTTTGGTGAAACAATTGATGTAACCAGAGCATTCTGCTGGTGTCGTGTTTATTCTTGTTTTTATATAAACCCCTAATTAGTTAATTAGTTCTTCCTAATACTTTTAAGAAAATATCATGGTCAAAATACCTGTCCCCTTGAGATCATCTTAAGGAGATGCTGAGCGCAATGATTGCGAGATTCCGGAGGATTTAAAAATAAAAACGGACTCTACCAGTCACTCGGATTCCCCTCGTCTCTCTTCCAATCACTCCCACACTATTTTCGTCTCAGTTCCCCTCAAAGCTTCCTCGGAACCATTTCAAGCAATCCCTTCCAAGTTCTGTCATTCGCCCATTCACAATGGGGTCGTCGCGGAAACCTTTACTTTCAACCTCATAGCTCTTTTTCACTTAAAAACCTGAATGAGACACAAAGCCACAACATTGTCGTCACAATTTAGAATTTTGGCCAGGGAATGACGTTAGATAGCTTGATGGGGAAATTAAACCAAGTTCAATATTCCTTTTTTTTCAGCTGTAAAACTAGTTAAAAGAGTTGCCGGCCCAGGCTATTTTACAAGCGAGGGTAAAAATTTATTCGGCTACCTCTAACAAAATAATCTATTTACCTTAAAATTAAGAGATAGTCAAAGGTTTCAGAAAGATTCTGTTTGCATGTCAATGCCATTTTCCAGCCCATCAAGAAACTTTAAGTACAAGTATATAACTACTAACGTTCCATCTATACATCTACATCTATGTAATACCCTGCGAGCCACCACGAGGGTGTGTGGCAGGGGGTGAAGATCACCAAACATGCACTATTGACATGCAACTAGGATATTTAAAGGAAACATGCTAGAAAATAGGGTCACATGGAGCTAGATGGTTAGTATTTACATTATAAGGAAGGGATTATTGGTTGTTATTACATGCATCATGCACTACAAACTACTCTAACTATATTTCACCTACCTATCCCTTTGCTACGCTGCCTATTGTTTTCTCTTATAGTACGAGGGAAAAATGACATTTTAAATCTATCGTACGACAATCTATCTCTCTAATCTTGTTAAGATGATCAAACCTAGCATAATACGCAGGGGTTCTTAATATATATCTAACGTCATCTGTGAACAAAACAGTTTCGAATTTACTTAAAAGGTTTAACCTAAATTGTAACCTGCGTTCTGATAGTAATTCCCATCCGAGTTCTTCTATTAAGCTCGTAACACATACATTTATCATAACGGCCTTTAACAAACCTAGCGGATCTCCTTTGCACGCGCTCTAATTCTTTTATCATACCTTCCTCGTACGGATCCCATATCCTAGCGTCATATTCTAAATGAGGCCTGACAAGTGTAAAATAGCTTCTTTCTTGTAATCTCTCATCGCATTTGCCTAGAACCCTTTTTACGAATCCTAATCTACGATTTCCTACACTAGTTATTTCCCTGATGTGTTTCCCCCATGACTTGTCTTCAGTGATGGTGACGCCTAAGTATTTAATAGATTCTACGTTAGATATTTTCTTTTCTTTGATGCAATAACTATTCCGGGGAAAGCCATTCTTTTTCCAAAAGTTCATTATTGCGCATTTCTTCAAATTTAATTTAATATAAAAATAAAATTTAATTCTAGCTGCCAATTATCACACCAATCATCAATCGCATCTAAATCCTTAGCTAAACACTGACTGTCCTCTTCATTTCTAATTTCCTTATACACTACTACATCATCGGCAAAAAGACGGAGCTTGCTATTTTTTACTACTGTATTCAAGTCATTTACGTACAGAAGAAATAAAATTGGGCCTATCACGCTTCCCTGGGGAACACCTGATGTAACTTTTACTTCGCCTGAGCTGACACCATCTAATACCACCCTTTGAACGCGTTCATGTAAGAAGTCATGTTTTATGTTTAATGGCACTCAAAAGTAATACAATTTTCTTGGTAAAATACGTCTCTGTCATTAAAAAAATTCTGGTATCTAACAATCAATAATGAGAAATGCTATAAATGTGACTTTATAACCGGGTACGAATTGATCTACACAGTACATGTCGCTTACTGTTCCTTCTGCCATTCTACAAGCGTAAATTTTACTAATAAAAGGTTTTAAATCAGAATATACACCAAATTTTGCCTCAATTATAAGTTTATTCTATATAACCATGTCTACGAAGAACTACATTTGACCGTGAAGTAAGTGGGTAAAAAAATATTTCGAATATATTTCGTGAAAACGATTTGTTTGACTCAACGGAGAGCAGATCTTTTGTAGTCCGTGACGTCTTCCTTTGCGGCAGTAGCGAGAGAAACACTGGCCTAAAATGCACCCAACGGAATGAGAGTGAGTGCAGTGGGAACCCACGGAAGAAGTTTTCTGCTCGCTGGCCTCTTTCTCCCCCGAATACATTCCTCCAAACTCATTTCTCCAATTAAATTTCCCTCCCACGCACGCGCACCACATTTCGTCCTTTCACCCTCTCTATCACTCACCCTTTTATCTCAAACTAAACCTCCCCCCATTCCCCTCTGCTCTCACCAAGCTCTCTCGCCACCAATACAGCACCTTTCACCTCAGCAGAAATCCCAGCTATCCAATCTCTCTTACGGGCCTTTATTTTGTGACATTTCACTGCGCAAAAAAATATAAAAAAATACTATTTTCAAGAAAAATATTGATCTTTCTCATCAAATCTGACATCAAACCAATAAGTTACTACGCCACCAAATGTACGTTCTCCATGAAACCAGGAAAAATAGATGAGATAAGGCAGGAAGAAAGATTCCGGTGAAAATCTTGGGACCCCAGGCGAGTTGATAATCATGAAAAATTAACACCTTTTACAAGAAATTTAAGGGTTATCGGAAGACAGAAAAGAATAAAAGACATAACACCAGAACAGAAGGGAAAAGGAGAAAGCTAAGCAAAACAATAAAGAACAACTAGCGAGCAAGAAAAGAAGCGGAAAGTGAAATGAATGCACTGGGCTATTTTTCTTGGTCCATACGTGGCTAAAATCGAGAGGAGAAAATACCAAAACATCAATTAGCTACCGCTCTACATTTCTGGATATTTTCAAAAAATTAAAAGCCATTTTCCATAAGATACGGTTCGTCTGTGCGCTTCAGAGAGCTATCATTAACCAAAAGTTAAAGTTCGGACGAATAATCGTGTCTAGTGTATTTCAATGTGATCGTGAGGGTTTTTTCAAAAGATTATTTTTCTCCCTTATTAAATAAATAAATATATTACAGACTATATACATTTAATGACTCTACAATAATGCCTTCGGTTGCATATTTAGCGTACAGCGTGATTAAAGTCAAGTCCCAGATCAGATCAAAGCCCAGGGTATATATAGATTGGTATATGATTAGGTATATGTTAGATAATTACTATGATTTTTTGTGCTTGAAGCAGTATGATCTTCACTAATATTTTACGTATTACATCTTGTTGTATTCATTTCATGCTACTTAATACTTCTACAACTACATCTACGTACTACCCCGCGAGCCACCGTATGGGCGTGTGGCTGGGGATGGTAGGTCACCAGCCGTGTAAAGATGTAAAAGTTTTGGAGGTGAAATGGTGACATGTCCTATGAGAGTGTATTTGGAGGAGCTCAGGTTTTATTGTGGTCGCTTATTGTGCGCGGTAAGAACGAGTTTTTGTACCTATCTGTACGGCAGAGTATCTCTCTTATTTTATCGCATCTGTCAGACCTAGAGATGTAGTGAGGCGTCACGATAATATTCTCTGTGTCGCTCTGAAAAATATCAGTTCTGAATTTATCAAGCAGCCTAAGCCTAGCGTGCAGCCTCCGAGTCGCTAGGGGCTCCTACCTTAATCCCTCTAACAGTTGATTGGCGCTTTGCATGTGAGGTACGAGGGTTTCCATGTAATTTTGGTATTATACCGTATGATTCATGCATGCCTGGTGTGGAAGCACCCCCTGCCACACACCCTTTGGGTGGCTTGCAGGATATGACGTAGATGTAGATGTAGATGAACAGTTGTGTAACACTATATGTTCGTTCGTAGCAGTTTTTAACGAAGCGTGCTGCTTTTCTTTGTATTTAGTATACTTAAACTTTATAATTTGGCCTCTAGTATGATTGGAGAGATATCTTGCTCAAACTACCTCGGTTAAAAGCCCTTTCCCGTTAAACAGTTCCCTTCCCGTGTGTTGTCGCCTCGCTCGCATAGCACTGAGGGAGGGAGAGGCTGGCTCTTTTGGGTCCGTCAGATGCATGTGACGGCGCTGGCTGGCTCATCGATCCCCTCTCTCCCCGCCATTCCTTTTTTTTCAATCAAAACGGTGGGATCATCCTCGGAAAATAGAAACGAAAGCCTCCCGTGTGTTTATCAATTTTTACGCGAGTTAACAAATAAGTGATCGAGCCAAATTCGTGTATATTTTTTTCGGAGAACAAAGGGGATTAACCAACGCGAGCCATTTTCTCCCACAGGTAGCTGGCTCGAATTTTTGTATAAAAAGAAGATGAGACCCATCGGGAAATATCAGCTTTGATGCGCTCTTACGTCCCCGGCACGATCTGTATTAGCACGTTGCTCGCCATCATGGAAGCGCCGTTCCCGGGGGATCCATTGCCTCACGCGAATGGCGGGCGCAAACAATAGTTCCGCCCTCGACGTGACTGCGGATGTGAGATGATTTGGTTGGATAGGGATGAATTACGATAGTTGCGAGTGAATACGATTATGTGTGTTTCGAGTGCGGGAGCCGAGTAAGTTCAGGTGGCTCAGGGTCGCTCATTCCAGGAATTCTGAAAACTTAAATACATCTTTGAAGTGCGTTTTATAAACTGAGATGAGCAAAATGTTGATTATCCAGTCAATTAAGACTGTAGCTCAACCTTGAATGTGGTGATTTTAACAATGGCACTAACAGAGATCGCTCAGATTAAGAGAAGTAAAGCGTCAATTTGAACGAGAAAGCATGCATAAGCATTTAATAAAAAATTTTATTAGGATAAGTGCAAGGAAATTGTGTTAAAATTAAATACAGAAATCTTACCTCCCATTTCTTAAAGTTTTCAGCTATAACTGCCATAACTGAAATCAAAATATGGTAGTTCCACACAAATTGCGCTGCCGTCAGATCCTATGGCTGGACGACTGTGGCCATTAAATGTAAATTCCTGGAATAATCGGCTATTTTGCACCTTAATTTTTATTTGCAGTAAGTAGCCCAGTTCTTCAGTGAGAGCAGGATTTTTTTAAACCCCAAATATCAAATTGTGTAATGTGATATTTATTTTGGCTCCCATTGTCAATCAAGAGCCACCTTAAGATCATCAAAAGTCTTTCACAAGCAAAAGGCACAAATAATGATTATGAAAAGTTTCAATTTCAATCCGTACATGTTTTGGGAGTTTAGTTTTGGTGTGTTGGTTGGTGTGGGTTCGTCACGTGGGTAAGGGAAAAAGGGCGTGGAGAGAATTCCGACATCGTGCCATCGACATGACTACCGAGATTAATATTTCTCGTACCGTATTTCACGGTGGTCATGGTGTAGCCCACTTAGAACGGAAGACGCCCAAGGGGCCACAATTTAACTTCCCTGTCTGAGAATGGTGAGAATTCTTAGTATGGTGGAGTGATTCCCATATCATTCATTCATTAGTCGCGCAATCCTAAGATTAGTTGGCTGCTGCCCTCCATCCTTCCCTTTCCCATGCTAGGTCCCTTGCTACCTGGTAGCTCTTCATATGTACTTTCCTCTCTTTATTTGGTCCATGAACTTATTCCTGGGTCTTCCTCTGCGGAGTTTTCTCTCTATTTTACCTTCAATTACATTCTTTACAAATTCATTGAGCCTCCGAGTGTGTCCATTCCATCTGGTTCTTCCTTTCTGTATAGGTTCATTTCCTCTTCTACTTTCTGTTAACTTCATTTATTAATTTGTTCGTTCATTATCCCTTCAGCATCATCCTCCATCACTAGGTTTCGAAGGCTTCTAGTATATTCTGGTCAGCTTTTCCAATGGTCCATGCTTCCGATCCATAGAGTTCCACGCTCCACACGAATAATTTCACATATTATTTCCTAGTTTGCAGCCCTATTCTCTTTGAGCATAGCAATTGTCTTTTAAAATGAACGGCTTCTTAGCTTGGGCTATTCTCCGCTTGATGTCCGTTGTCCTTCTTCCATCCCACATGATGGTACCTCCAAGATATGAGAAGTAATCCACTTGCTCTAATTTCTCTCCTCACAGTTTGACTTCTGCGTTCAGCTTTTCTCTTTCGCATACTTGGATTTTAGTCTTCGTCTTATTTTTTTTCATTTTGTATTCTTGGAGGACTTTATCCATTGTGTTTTGTGACCTTTTAAGTGTACCGCGATTTCTAGCTATGACTGCGATATCATCTGCAAAGCTGAGCATATTTATTTCTTCTCCGTTTAATCTTTAATCCGCCAAGTCCAATTTCTTTTGCTTTTCTTATAGCCTCCTCCAAGTGCTTATTGAACAATGCTGGGGAAAGGTGGTATCCTTGTCTTACTCCTTTGTTAACTTTAGCTTGTATTTGCCCTCCATCTCTCAATCGCATGGTGACAGCTAGCTTTCTGTATGCTTGGTAGATCATTCTCCTCTCGTTTTAATCCATTCAGGCATTCAGTTTTTCCAGCATCCTGAACAACTTGCTCCACTCAACATTGTCAAATGCTTTCTCCAGGTCCACGAATGTGACATATAATGGCCTGCTCACATGTATTTTTTTCTCAATCATTTCTCTCAGGAAGAGGATGGGCTCCCTGGCTCCTCTGCTCTTCCAAAATTCAAATTAGTTTTCGAGAGGTTGTCTTCAATTTTCCGTTCCATCCATTGGCTTATTATTCGTGAGAGTATTTTTGATGCATGTGACAATAGACTCAAGTTTCGGTTCTCCTCACATCTTTCAGTCCTTGTCTTCTTCGGTGTGGCAACCATTACACTCTTTTGAAAGTCTTCTAGATGTCTTCCGCTTTGGTAGATGTTTTTGATTAGTTCGTACAAGTTATCCTTGTCTTTACTTCCGAGCGCTTTGATGATTTTTGCGATGATTTTGTCTGCTCCTTGTGCTTTGTTTTTCTTGAGGTCTTTTACTGCTCTGACAAATTCACCCCTCAGTATGTGTGGGCCCTGGTCTTCCTCGTCAACCTCACTCTCGTCATTTATTAGGTTTTCTTCCAGGGGTGTCGGCGCTTTGTAGAGTTCTTTGATATATCGCTTCCATTTATTCCCAATGTCTTCATCCTCCCTCATTATATTCCCTTTCACATCCCTGATGCTGTTTCTTCTCGTATTCATCTCTCCGAAGTGTTTCTTCACTTGTATGCGGCTTTGGTGTTTCCCTTCTTCATATTTTCGTTGGCTTCCTCACATCAGGTTTCTATCGATTTCCTCCTCGCCTTCTTGCTATCTTTATTGACTTGGTTCCTTAGCTTCTTGTATAGGGTTTGCCTCACCTGCGTTTTTGGAGTTTATGCATTTTCTTCTTTCTTCTATTAATGTCCTTATCTCTGTCGTTGACCATTGCTTCTTCGTGTCGGCCCTCTTGCTCACCAGCTACTCTTCTGAAACTTTCGCGATTGTCCACTTGAACTCATCCCATTTTCCTTCGTTGCCCATTTCTCCTTTCTTGTCGACAACCACAGCGAATCTTTCCCTGTTCCCGTCTTCAGCCCGTATTTTTGTGCCCCATCTTGTTTCATGATCTTAACTTTCTTGTATCGAAGTCGGCTCTCCATTACTACTAGGCTGTGGTTACTGTTTATATTCCCACCGGGATATGTCTTGCACTGCTTTGTTCCTGTATATTTTTTCATATTTCCGCATGCAGTGTGTGAAGGTGGAGATCAAGTGTGGTTTAAGTCCTAAGGATTTTTTATCACAAGCCTTGACAGAACCGCAGCTGGTCCTCGATGCAAAACTACGTGAGGAGGCTTACAACTGAATTAAGAAAGCTATCGTGTGCGTCGTCGTCAAGGGGAAGGTGGGAGCATTTTTCCCGCACGTAAGGCGAGCAAGTGTGCGAGTGGGTAAAGAAGAACCCGTCGACACGAAACCTCCTTCGGACGGAATGGGAGGAAGGAAGCTGCTATTAAGGGTGTTTGTGGGTGGAGTGGTGGGTGAGGAGATGTAAAAGGGGCGGTTATGTATAGAGGGAGTGCGGGAGGTCGGGGGAGCGGAAGGATTAAGGAGGTGGGGAAAGGAAAGGGTTGTTTCGTGGTGGTTGGCAGAATGAGCGGATTGTGAAGGGAGAGACATAATAGTGGCCGAGCTCGATAGCCGAGGAGGGGTTCACCCGGAAAGGCGGAAAAGATGGCGATTATTCCTTGAATTTCGCATTTTGTTAAAAGAATAATACCTCTGAGACTGAAACGTTCCCACACAGCCAGGTGGGTGTGGATACACACACATACTCGGGGAGTAGAAGCCACGGCACACGAAGGGTAATGACTGGTTCATGACCACTCCTCCATTGTCTCGCGCTCCGTCCCCTTAATGCCTCTGCCTCCCTCTCCCCTCCCGTCGCCGAGGCAACGCCACTCCTCCCCCACCCCATCGCTCTCCTACTCCTCTTTTGTGAGTGTTTTATGCACTCCACAGTGTGGCATTCGCTTGCGAGTGAATTTTCACGAGAATGGAGTCGCAATTTCTTCGTGTCCGCCGTCCTTTGTCGACCCGATTGCCTTCCTTTTTGAGCTGCCCTTTCTCCTGTCCTTCCCACGTCTTTCTTTTCCTGTCGTATTTTTTTCGATTAAATCTGCGAAAAAAATTCAACTTAGAAGTGGACCATTGTCCATCGCAACTATTGGCACAAATTCAAACTCCACGTTCGAAAAGAATTGGCGAGACCTCTGTGGTCAAACCTAACATAAGACGAGTCCATTCACGCGACCTGCAATATCACTGTCGAGACTTCGAAGAAGAATATGAGCTTAAAATGTCATCAGAAGGCACTTTATATTTGACTTTCTTTTTTTAGATTCAAAATCTTTTCTATCATCACGAATTCCACTTAATATACCTTTACAATTTGGACAAGGTGAATTACAATCAAAACTTTCAGTATTTTATCGAATTATTTTCGATTATTCAGGCTTCTGTAGTAAGGTTGTATGTGATGCTTATATGAAGGCTTTTTTATTTTCGATCCCTGATGAATTATAGTTGAGTTTTATTTTTTTATGTATGATGCTGATAAATTACTTTCCGCGATATTCTGTGGATTGTGGTTGTTTGTATCGTTTAAATATTGATTTTTAAATAGGATTTCACAATTTTCAAAAATTTTCACCATTACATAAAATTAAATGAGTAATAGCTTTATGAATATTTAATTGAGTGCGAATATTTTATCACCAACTTTGCTGTAAAACTAGATTTTACAAGATAGTCCGGCATCATCGTGGTAATGCCCCTCCCTGTTTATCTCCATCAATTATGCCTTTATGGTCCTTGCTGGTGGTGCTTATTCTGGATTGGTGGTGGTGCTTTGCTGGATTTCAACACTTTTCGTTCGAAATTTTCCTGTCATAATTCATTTAATTATGAAAAAATATATCACTCCAAGCTTCCATTGATAGAATTCAACTCATTCTGCGTTTATTCCAATAATAAATAACATGAATAAAATTAGCGTTTTGCGACCACCCTTATTTGATATGACTTCGACGATCCCGTGTTCATTAACTCAATTAGTGACAAAATTGGACATTCATATCCCCAAAAATTTATTTTCAAAGCCGTTTACTCAAAGGAGAAGGAAAATGGAATGCTACAAGGATAAGTGATGTGTATTAAGTAAGACATGGGAGACATGAAGTAAGAGAGAGCAGGGCTAATTGATTCACTTTTTAATTTTACATTTTTCATAATGTTTAGAATATATCTACTAAATCAAACTTATTACTGAATGTAATAATAACTCATTCTCAATCCTTAGATGCTTATTTTCTGGGCTATTATTTAACCACCGACTACACACTCGTCTTTTTTCAAAGATGTGCTAAAGTGTATCAACCTACCTCCGTCTGAGGCAAGTTGATACATCATGAAATAATTTGGTATAAACACACTAAAACACAGATTAATAAATGGAACGTGTTCTATTTAATTTGTTCAAATTTCAAATAAATTAAAGTATTGAAACTTACGATAGATCCACATTTGTTTAAATTAAAATATACCAGAGTAAATGTAAAAATTACTTACTTTTGCTAATGATATTAATATTTTGCGGCGGGTGGGTAAAAAACTATTTTTACTACGGTGAACCAATCTTTAGACGCCGTATTACTGACATCCCAGTTTTCAAGGAAACTGGCATTATTTGCCACAGCATATTCATAAGCCAACATACGAACATTTTTATGAGATAAACCATAATAAATATCAGAACAATGGAAAATATAGGCAGTTAGCCTTTCTTCTAGTTCTTTTGTTAAAACGAACCTTGGCTTAGCATATTCTGTCGTCCTGGAATTTGAGGGTTTCTTCAAGAATCTTCACAATGTATTGAAATCTACTTTATGCATTTTAGCGGAATTTCTGAGAGACACACCTTTTGAAAATTCCTTGGCAGCATTTTCGAACGCTTCCTTTGAAGCAGTTTCCTAGTTTTTTTTCTTTTTCATGTTCGGACCATGATTGGGCTATAAAAAATAAAACGCGAAGTGTTACAAATATGGTGTAAGTTGATACATTTTATCAACGTGACCCTTTCGTTCTGTATCAACTTGTCCCTCGAGTCGCCATTGCAAATGAATCGATGTTTAGGTGCCACATAACGTTCAAATTGGTTCAAATTGTGCAAACTAATACTTAATTGTAAAGTGCAAAGTGTTTTAACGCAACAAACAAATTAACCTACCGTGAATCTTTAAATAGTTGTTACAAGATACACTCAAGCGGCCATGAAAAATATTACTTTTCACATTCAAAAACACAGAAGTGAAAAGCGACGTTCCTCCAAGCAGCAAAGTACTTGGATTGCACGAGCATTATGCATAGGAATAAATGAGAACACTTCTGCACAAAATATTTAGCCAGTTAATACGCTGATTAAGAAATGTAGAATATGAAAAATTGCATCTTAGTACCTGGGGAATTCAGACATTGGATAATGGAAAATTAAGAATTGCTGTTAGTAAATGTATTTTATGCTTTTTAAAAGAATTTCTTTGGCGTCCTGCGCCACTAAATTGTGAAAAGGAGTTGCTACCAGTGGACATTACGAATGAAAGTTGCACTGCTCATGAACATGGGTTAAATTCGAAAGGGATTATTTCGATGGACCAGTATTTCTTCTCTTGGTTTGTAAGCATTATTTTGGGCGCTATTTTTAATCCTTATTTGCACCCATTTGCGGGAACGTGTGGTAATTAAACTTTTAAATATTTACAGTAGTGAACATAAAACTCCCCTAATGAGAGGTATTGAAACAAACTAACAAATGGCTGAAAATAATCATGATATCGGGATTAAAATTGATATAACATTTCCAGTGCTTTCAAGTGCTAGTTCTGACTAGAAATTCCTACAAATTCTTCCACAGGAAATTATTATTAATTTTTAACTGGACCTTCCACGTGAAAAGTTCATTAAAATTTCTGTCGCATCCGACGGAAACATCCCTCGCGTGGGAATGAAGGAACATAGTCTGGCGGTCGCTCCTTGAGTGTCAGAACCGTCCGAAGGCATAAAAAGTATTCAGGTAGTAGAGGTAGGTACGTAGCACGTGCATAGAGGTCGTCCTCGTGCCGATATGGATTGCGTGGGGGTGGAGTGGCTGCAGAGAGGGGGGGGGGGAAAGCCTGCGCCTCCCCACACCCTCCCACAGAATTGAAAATTCTCGCTTGTCCCCCCTGAATCTCGTTGCCCCCCCCCTTCCCATTACTCCCCCTTCTCGAGATTTCATCCCTCCCACGATGCTGTCAGACCCGGTGCGATGCATTCCCCCGCCCCCTCCCCCAACTCCTCCACCCTCTCCTCCCCTCCCCCCCGCTCTCCACCCCCGCCTACACCCCAACCGCCCCTTTCGAAACAAATCTGTGTCTCCATTACCGCGGGCTTAATGAGGCTGCTGCTGCTTTCGAGGTGATAACGCGGTTTCACCTGAAACGTGCGAGGGCAAACGAGACCGTAAAAGAAAATGGATGGAAAAAAATGAAAAACCATGATTTCAGTCACACAAGGAACATCGGGTAATAATTTTCGAATGGATTCCATCTTTCGTGACGAATTTTCTTTCAGAACATGTCAGGCAATTCTAATACTTTATTTCCCCTACATATCTATACATATTACTCTGCTCTCATTTCGCCTCAGAAGATTTTGGTGCGGTTCTTATGATGAACTTTTACACATGCCCACTCAGAAGAGGGCAAAATATTATGACTTATGCGGCGAAGGGAATGTTTGATCCCAAAATAATAACATTTAATTGCTTCTTCCTCATCGTTAGATACATAAACTTTAGACAAAATTTTACAAGGGGAATTTTATGAGGAAGGAGAAAAAAAGGCTCATTTTCTCCCGAAAGTGAGGTTTTATAACATCAAACGAGAGTCGGTGCGTGTGCAATTATATTTTGCTGAATTCAATTAGATTGGGATGAGATTACATTATATCTCTGCCATTCTTCCAGTTGGCGGAGAGAAAACGTTTCATTTGCTCCTTTGTAACCATCAAAATGACTTGTTGCGATTAAGTACAGCCAGATAGCTTGCTGACATGCATTTTACTTTTAAGTTTGTGATCCTCAGCTTCTCCTGTTGACAAATGACGTTCGTTGGTGCTTTAACAAAATGGGAAGTGTATGTACCTCAAGTTTCATGGGGAATCTACTCATTCAGAAGCCTGTGTTTTGTCTACCATGCAGATGAAGAGATGACTTAACCGCTAATGGAAACCAGTTATCAATATAAAATCACAAAATATTTGAATTTGTTTCCACTAGTAAAGAAAACAACTCTAAATCATGGTTTTCTTGCGTTAGAAATCAGAATCTTGCGACATAGGCCAAGGTTTTCAACTCATCTCGTGGTAGAGACATTGAGTGAAATTAAATTGAACCAATTGTATTTTGTTTAGGTTTTCACTGATCGCCAGGGACCTTCACAGACAAATTCACATCGAAAATAAGAATCAGAGGAGGACGTAGCAGATGAAAACCCATACTTTGCGGAATTCTGAGGAATCAAACTATCTTCGTCTAAAGGGGAAAGAGAATATCAGTAAATCTCTTTAGAGTACATTTCCAATTCGGCATCGGTCTGGGAAGCGGATCGCTTTTAAAAATAAAATATGGGATGATTAAATAGTATCTATTTGGCATTGCTGCTTGACTCACGTGACTCAGCCCAGAACAACGAATCATGGATCGGTTATGTAACTAAAAGGTTGGAAGTGAGAGAAGAATGCCAACCATCACATATATTGTCAACGTGTCCTCTGAGTCTGTGGTCAGATGAGAACATGACTTCATGGAAAAGATTAAGAAAGTGTAACGAATGCTGTATAAGTGAGAAAGATACGCAGCTCATTAAGCACTACTCAGCCACACAACCGAGAAGCTACAGCCAAGAGTGAGTGAGTGACTGATTTGATTTGTAATTAATGCGAATGCACTCAACCATTTCATAAGTGCTGTTCTTTCATTTGGTTGAGCATTTTTTCAAATTTAAGCCAATAACTCGGCTACAGTTTATTAATCATAGAACAGCTGAAACGACCTTCATTACATAATGGCTGGATACCTCCTACTATAAACATTAAACACCAGTTTCGTAGAATTTTGTCATCGCATTGACTAATGATACGCAAATATTGCTCTCGATAGGTTTTTGAAGTTGAGTCAAGTTTTCTCTCAGACTTTTTTCGGCCATTCTGGCTAGTCTGGACTCGCTGTAAAACTCACTTTTGAATTGCTGCGGAGGGGAAATTTAATGCCGACCCGGTGATATATTATTGAACCCAAATTAATTATTTTTGTTTTAGTTTGCCCGCCGCAGAGTGTAATGATACATAACGGGAGTTTTGGACGAGTGGTACTCGTTCTTTCTCCTTTTTACTTTTAAAGCGCCACAATGCAGCGCAGCAAAAACCGGATGACCACGGACGGCCGAGCGCTCCCCCTTCCATCTCCCACCCTCTCTCTCTCTCTATGTGATTTATTCCCCTCATCCTCCGTCAAACATCCTCAAATAACTCCCGACATCGGCGCTCTCACGGCGGCGGGTCTTTCACGCCTGGCCGCCGCTGCGTGTTTATGACGACGAGTATGAAAAATCCTGCGGTGCACACGGGAGGACGGACCACGTGTCGTGGGATTATTAGTGTTAAAAAAAAGGAGAGTCCCTCATTCGCTCACGTTCCGCGAAATCTCCTCCCTTTAAGCATGTTCGCACATATTCCGGGTCGAGTACTGTTTTTTTTACGAGAGCCTCGGTGCTGCAGTGATCATTGTAGGTGCCCAAAAACTGGCACGGAAAAAAATGAACGAATCGAGAGGATTTTGGCGGTGAAAAATTTGCTGCTGAATAAGTTTGTTATGTTAACTAATATACTCGACACAAGCACAGCTTTTCCGTTACAGATATAATCTGGTGGGGAGAAGTAAGTAGAAACAATTTTACCTGCGTTACGGTTGAGATGTGATTAAGCCCTTTCATTCCCCCGAGGATTATTCACTCGTTTTCCCGCCACAGTAGCTGTTGCATCGCGGGAATGAAACGCGTCACTAAGCCTCATGCGATTAAGTAGAATACAAGAATTACGAGTACGTAGAAAAACTAATCAAAATGTGCGTGAGAATTGAAGGGAAAGGAAGTTGAAATATAAGTGTTTAGTAGGAAAATATACCACCATTTTGATTATTATCTTCGTACCGTTGGAACTGATAAGGATAAATTCCTCTGTAAAATCCGCAGATAAATTAGGCCGTTTTAATTGACACCGAAGCTGCGAGTAAGTTTGTAAAACTTTAACGGTTCAATGCATAGTCAATGGCACAAATTTTGATGATTTATCTTTACGCAATTGTTCATTTTATTGAACTTTTTACTTGAACGTGGTGGTGTTGGTATCATGGGAGTTAATTGATGTTTGATGAACACTCGGCCAATTATAAAGTTTTCCGCATGAAAGCGGTACACATTCTTTCCGATGGTTGATAGGAAGGTTAGATTCCATTTTTCCAGTAAAATAGGGTCTGGTAGACCTAATATAATTCCTCCGTTAATGCTAGACTGCTCTAATGATTGTCTTGCGTCTAGCAAAGAGAATTCGCCTATTTAAAATCGATCATCTCCGCGAGAGGGATAGTGAATGTATTGGAAAGCAACGCAATATCCAATGCATTTGTATTCCAGGCAATTAGCTAACGCAATCATATCTAGACCTAACGATTGGCTACCCTTTTATGCCTTATATGTGACACAATTAGTGAATAGCGTAAACACTGCAACTGCATTCTATGTAAATCGGAAATATTTGCGAACACGAATGAATTAACACTCATGATGTAAGTCTTTTAGAGCTCGTGGATGTGACGGGCAAACTCTCACTAATATGCCTTTTGAACTCTGTGACTATATTCTGAACGTATTAACGAGAAACCTCCAGCCTAAATATTTGTTTCCCTATGAATATGTGTTGAGGGTATCGCTATCTCAACTGTTGTGTATCTCAATAATCTACAATGAGCAGCAAAATTAACAGCAGTAAAGCGCACTTTGCTGTGAAGTGAACAGCTGGCTGCGGTAGATTTGTTATGCTAGCATCATTAATATTCATGTAGTAACCATGAAATGTTGTGGCAACCACTCTCTTCCATGGCAACAAAATAATTGTATTTATAAAGCATGAGTATACCGGCTGATTCTGTACTTCATTTGGTGGACTTTAAGATTCTCGAAACTAGTTATTTTAATTTATCTGTTGAATTTGAATTACGCACTTATTATCACTTATTACAATCTTATACATGTGTTAGCCATATTTATGATAGCAGAAACGTGATTGTGTCTTCACAAAAGCAAGATACCGTAATGAGAGTTCGTAGTCACTATTTGGAAACCTCTCTCGGTGTCCCTCTGGAAATTGTTCCTGGAGCTTCGTAGAGGACCATTTTGGGACATGCGTTGTGGAACTATCAAAGCACTGTAACGAGGGATGACTAACCACTACCAGACGTCCTGTTTTGACTCGTATCACCGTGAGTCCTATTAAGTTGATATAGACTAGTGAATATGCCGAATAATATTAAGTTATTTAGAATTTCTTATAAATAAATGACCTCTTAGTGTTTATTTTCGTGCATTCAGACGTATTCCTGTATCTCTTTATGCCGTTTATTCGACGGTATAGACATAATGTGTTGGCATGCATTAATATCAGGGTAGAGTATTGATTTGATATGCTGTATTTTCCACTTTAAAATACCACTATTTTCCCATTTTAAGTGTTTGTAGCTATCATTGTTTGTGAAGAGATCTGCGTAAAACTCAGCAAACGTATGCTAATTACTCTAGTCTGCAGATAAAGAAAAATTGCATCATACCGATTAGTTTTTTTGGTTATTCGATGCTATTTTGAAGGATATTTCATCATAATTGTATTAAATATTCTCAGATTTTCTTTTAAACACGTAATAATATATTTGTTAGCATTACAGTTGTGTCTAACAAATATATAGAAGTACACCCCGAGTACAATACTCGAAAACAACATATCTCGATATAATTCCATCGAACGTTTCGAGTACTGCACCGAAAACACAAGTCGTAGTATGATTGAATCACGGAAAATTTTAATTATAATTCATGTATCAGTAATTTCAGTACTGTACCTGCGGTGCTATGCGATGCACTTTGTGAAATGTGGTCCAAAAACATTTTCTTTGCTTAAAGTAAATAAATATGCACTCAATGACCCATGATTGACTCTCCAGTCACCTTAAGTTTGTCATAAATTTGACAAGAACAAGAAGGCATTTATTTCGGTCATCCGCAGCCAATGAGTGGGGCAACACCGTAACAATTAGCCCGCAACTTAGTCCCACGATAGATCCGAGCCCCACTCACCTGGCGCTCAGATTCGAAACACGGGTCCTAATTGGTCCCCTATTCTTGGATTTTCTGCCACCCCATTCTTTCCTTCTCCCCCTCAACCCTTATAGTTTCCGAATCCTCTCCCACCGCTCCCCCTCTCGAGCACAAGCGACGCCCCAGCCCCACCGCATCTATTCCACCTCCCACCCCCCCCCCCTCGACCAAGCAGTTCACGAACGAACACAACCACCCCTATCCTTTCCTCTTGGTGGTCTTTCTAATGGGGAGAAGGGAGTCGTCGAATGGGGGTGCGAGGGGCGGGGGTCTTGACTTGAGGCGAGTGGTGTGGGAGTCGGAAACAAAAGGTTGGGCATTGTGTGTCCGTATGGGAGGGGGGAGGAGGAAGGATGGAGGTAGGGAAAGTTTTCCCGCTCGGCATGTGTAGTCCCAGCGTTGTTGGTCGAGGAAAAGGTTTGGGATCGATTTTGGGAAGGGGCAACCTTTTTTTTTTGGGATCGACGATTATAAAATGATTTCGCCACATTTCATCGGATATCCCCCGGCACTCATTGGTGGAGAGGAGTGATATAATGGTTTTAATGATTGATTGTAGACCATTTGTGAGTTCTCTTTCACCGTATCAATTCCACATGCATTATGAGTCAGCGCTCTAGATCTCTGATTACTTTTCGTAATTGAACAAAATTTACTTTCAGAGTTTATTTAGTCTCCACCTCGAATCTTTTCCGAGAAACCCTTGACTTTACCCTCGTCATCCTGATATCTTCGTCGTTCTATAAATGACTCTTTTTTAGGCTGAACAATATCAAGTACAATAACAGGTAAGTTAAGCCACGTGAGTAATACGAGATAACAAATCACCGAATATATAACAAACAAAATGATCATCTCTATCACGTGACAATACGAAAGAATTGCGGCAAAGGTTACACAGAAAATAAAGGATCTGTGTTTCATTAACTTCATTGAAAATGTGTCGAAAATTGTTTGTAGTTTTTTCTTGCAGATAAAAAAACTTGACTTTTCCTCGCTGGTGTTTCACAATTGTATTAAAATAGCGATTATACGCAGTGATAACGGGAAGTATTAAATTGCGAGCCGCGGTGCATATATTACTTTGATTTACAAGTTCACTGAAAATATATCTTTCTGGTAGGTAATGCTAGATATAATTTATAGAAGTGCACTGTAAGAACTTTGAGTTTAAACATTTTTTATGGAGCATTGGAGAAATACGAGCCCATAGAGCGGTATATTGCCTTTAATCACGTCAAATAAAATCGTTTCCTTTTTCCCAAGCATTAAGTTTTCAAAATAACAGTATTTCTCTGCCTCCGCGGCGAAGGCTATCCTTCTCCATGCCTCCATCCGACTTGGTCGAGTTTCGCTAATTCGGGGCATTTGGGGTCCCTTCCTCACTAGACGCCGGCAGTTGGAACAATTAATTAAAACAGCGCATAAACACGCGATCGTTTATACGAAAATGATCCATTTTGGCGGGTAATATTTTAACCGCCGTCGTCATCATCCACTTCCGCCGTGAAATTCCGTGCCATTGGTTTACGCGCGCTCCTCCCTTCCCCGGGCCCCGGGTCCCCATGACCGAAAGGATCGATAAAACAATTGCCCATTTTCTCGGCGCATAATGGCGGTGGCTGGAGCGGGGAGTAAAGGGTGGCAGAGAAGGGGTGGGGGTTGGGGTGGCATTCGGTAAAAAGGAGGGAGGAACGGGGTGAGTGAGTGAGTAGTTAGTGGAGCGAGCGGGAGAGGGGAGTGTCGTCGCGTGAAGAGACAAGAGAGCGTGAGAGAGGGGTTGAAGGGCTAGATAAAGCGTGTTGGATGCCTCTCCCGCCTCTACACGGTCTCACGTATAGGGCTTCCGAACTCCCGATATTTAGGGACTGTTCGGTTTTTCGGTTCTTTGGGCAGGCGATAGAAATCTAAGGACTTCTGTGGCGATGAGGAGAGAATAGGGAAGTGCTTAGGTGGTTGGAGCGATTTTCGTTAGAAATCCAATTCAAAGAATTTCACTATTGCAATTTGCCCTAAAAAAACTGGCTCCATTTTAATAATTTCCTCCATTATGCCCTTTCCTAACAAGCCATTTTGTTTCCCTTGCACTCGCAAATTATTTCATACACACACTCCAAATTTTAAAGACTTCTAATATTTCTTCCCTCTAGTGCCTCTTCCACCACATACGCCCATGATTTTCGCGCTCTACCCCTTCCTTTCACAGCGTTCACTCTGCTAGGATACGCCTGTTTAGCTATTCACGCATCTTCCATTTTCTCAACAATGCCAAAACAACGAAGTTTGGGTTTGTCTCCCTCTTCCCTGCCCCTTCTACACGGTCTTACACGTAGGGTTTCCAAATTTCCGACATTTTGGGACCGTTCGGTTTTTCTACTAATTGGTTGGGCTACCAAAAAAACAAGGACTTCAGTGGCAAAGGGAATTGATTATGGCAGGATTGGACAACCATTTTGGGAGGCGAAGCACATAAAATGTTGTAGGGTACCTCAGGGTTAGTCTTCTAATTTAGCCTCCTAAATTTATAAGATTTTAAATAAAAACTGAGTAACATAAAATATGACTAGAGTTTTTTTTTAAATTTAGTGTCAGCTTTAATGTTTCCGTGCATGTTACTAATTTTGTTTACAAGAAATACGCTTGTGTACAATAATTATGTTTGTACAGATTTCCTTCGTACCTTGAAATAACACATTTCTTATGATCATGATTGTTGTTACCAAAGATGAAGGATTCACTCTGAGTCTAATGTTTAGTAAAAAACATTTCAATGCAACTTCCATTAAAAATCTAATAATGCGCCGAAGACTTCAGTTATAGCATGTTTTAATTATGGATTAAATAATTAATTTTTATTACTCCTTGTATTCTTTTATATATTGTCTGGGGAATTCTTGTATATATCGTCTGGGGAAAACATATTACACATACAGGAAGCTAGGCTTTATCAAGAGAGTACTCGGAAAATGTGATGAGATAGTGAAAGAACGTTGTTATTTTTCAATCGTTAGGCCTCATCTGGAATATGCTGTTAGTGTATGGGATCCATACGAAGCGGGGTTGATATCAGAATTAGATCGCGTTAGCGCGATTACCGCTCCAGTCTTATCATTGTCAGGTAAGAAAATAGAGGAGGAGTAGAGAGAAACTAGGCGTCAGCATTAACCTACTTTTAAAGATAGGCGACGATGGTTCAGCAATTTAACGTCATATTTGACGGACGGACTACAATCGGATTTCTCTCCCACATGGCATGAAATTAGACAACGGAATTCCACTGGAAAAATTTTCACTACTGCCTGTATGTGAACCCAATCCCTCAGGATTGGAATTAAAAATTGGGCACAACACCAGCTGTATAGTCTATGTATATACTTTCTGGGATTGGAACCAGGAAATCCTGTTTCCCGAAAATTACTGCAACCATATATTTAGTTATGTGTCAGCTGCGAATTTTTTGCAGTAAAAGTGGGAGGGCAGGAAATATGTGGGTGATGTAAGAATGTTGATTGGATGCTCTGTAATAGGTGTAATGAAAAGAGCGTGGTTTTTGCCCAGTTGAAAGATCGAATAAGGCTCTAATGGTGAAAAAGGTTATTGACAGAGAACTGAGTGTATTAAGAGGAAGATAAACGTCTTTATTTTTAGGGCGATATTGTGATTATTTGATCTCCTTGAAGTAAACCTGGACCGTGCACCTGGTCCCTCCCCCCTATTTTGCCGAAGGAATCTTGCCCAGGAATCGACTCAGCCTTTCCACGGTGGGCGAGACGAGAGGGCGAGTGTCAAAAGGGCCGGGGCAAGAGCCCCGAGGCATAAATACAGGGGATATGCCACAGACTGGGGGATTTTCGCTGGTGAGTGGAAGTCGGGACTTGGAGTGGAGGTCGCAGCAGAGCCGTGGGAACTCGACGCCTCTGCGCCCTCAGCACCATCCGCCGCTCGCCGAGAGAGAACTGCCCCATCTCCCTTTTTTCTCCATCTTCCTTACCCTTTCCTTTTCTCGCGACCGTTTGGGACCACCACCGACGTCCTACAGAAAGTCATTTTACCAAAGTCTTCTTTTTGTTGAATCCGGCCTTTTTTGTTTTGCGTCAACCGATCCGCGGGACAACGCCTCAAACCGAGGAAATCATGACTGTATGTGGTAGAAGCGATTATCAAGACTTAAGATAGTATTTAAAGTCTTAAGAATAAGTATGTGTGTATGAAGAAAAGCATGAATGTGTCTGAAGCGTCGAAAGTTTGCAAGGATTGGGCAGTGTGGAATAATTTTTGCAATGGAGTCAGTTTTCTTGGCTTAGCGAGTAAAGTGCGTGATGAGTAATTGCATATTCATGTATACTTTTTATAAGTAAGCATTACTTGGTACTATTAAAACTTGTAATCCTAATGCAAAATGAAGTATGATGAGTCAGAAGTTCCAACAAAGAAGTCGACCGAAATACTATGCTCTACGAGTGCATCGGTGGCCCAGGATGCTAAGTAGGGTCACTTCTGCTTACATGAAAAGCATCATTTTCTCTTGTTGACTAACATTCACATTATTTATGATGCCCAAAATTTATTACAATACTTATTGGGAATCGAGGAGCAATTTTTTTGACTCCCCGACATCCTTATCTATAAATTTGGAAATGAGAAATTACTGGGACTCGTGAACGGGAAGCAATTCTGGTCCGGAAACGCTGGTTGCGGCAAGATAGAAGTATGTTGGATGGTTCCGCTTCAACCGATCTTGCCACTTCCCTTCTCATTCATACAGGGCCTCACGCACCAAGTGACACACAAGCGCACGCACTTGTACTGGCACACGCTCGGGGTCCTCTTGCTCTCGCCCCCCCCCCCCTCATCACCTATCCCCCTCCCCCTTACAGTATCCCGCACCATACTTGGGACTCGACTCATCCCGACAGACGAGCCTAACCTCATTCGCCTCTCCCCGGCAACAAGTCCTGAGCGTCTGGAGGAAGTCCGTCATTTCACCCTTCGTCTTCCTCCAGCCCCACTCCCGTAATCCCTCAGAATACTAGTAGTATCATCCGCAAGCCGGCTATGGACAGTGGAATTTACATGAGCGATTTGATACGGGAGTTCTCGGCAGCATAGAGTTGGCGATCGAACCTAAAACCGGAATGGCACTCATGTATTTGCTGGGTTCACTAGAAAGCGATAGAATGGAGATAAGTGACAATGAGCATACCATCATTCTGGCCGATTCAACGAAAACTTTAACAAACGGGCACAGCTCAGGAAAACAATTAATTCAACGATTCAATCGCATAAGAATTGTCAACTAATATTCCTCAGAATTCCAGTGTTTGTTGAAAATTTCTCTCATCACCACCCAAACAAGCTTGGTATGGTCGCATGCGATATTAAGCGTCAAGGCACTGCATTCTGTACTCGATATGCAGAGTAATGAAGTGTGATGCATCATCGGTATTCTGCTTATGAGTAGTTTCTGCACAATCAACTTACAGTCCCATAATACTTATTTAAAATGTCGTAAATTTCATGCGAGAGATCTAGAGTGAAATTTTTGTACGGCTTTACGGAAATATCATATTAAAATTTTTTGCAACGACCCGAATTTTGACGTGTAATCGTCACCGTCAATCTGACGCCACATCTGATGCTGACGATTACTCATCGAAACCCGGGTCCTGATAAAAACCTTTTCTGTTTTATTTCTCTGCAGGTTAGATCTTTAATAAATATTACTCATGAAGAAATATCACCAAGACGACTACTGGCGACGGAATTATAATTATTGAAGGAAACTATGCATTGCACGTCTTCATCTTTACTCGGTGTCAGTCGCCGTCCATTCCTTGTAGCTTTGGCACCAGGGAATTCTAATCACAGGGAGTTTGTATTTAGATTGTTTGTCCATCGTGAGTCATATCAGCCTCGAATTCAGCTCTTGCCGTCGGGACTTGGACAAAATCCACTAGGGTTGACGTCACCGCAGCGATCTCGCAGATACAATCTCATGGATTGCAATAATGACCGCGTTCAGATTTCACGGTCACTTACAGTTGGAGATTGTTAATTTGCAATATTGGACGAGGATAGGCGCGATCGCTTCTCATTAACCGAATTTACGTAAACCGATTTCGGGTAATCAAAAACACGTTGGCGAAACTTTCATTCTGATATCGCGTAATGGAGAGAGCCGGAAGGCATTTATTTTGAATGTGATTTCATAGGTAAGGTAAACGATCCGAATCAATTAATTCATCCCCGTTATCATACCGGATATGCACCCCTGATCCTCTTTATTTTAAATAACATACGGGAATGAAGATCTCCCTTCCTTCTCGATACGTGTCGTGTCATGAATTTTGTGAGAATGTTTTTTCTTAATTAAATTAATACGAGCGAAAAATGATATCCGGAAATAATATTCAATGCCATCAAGCGGTAAGGGATATGGAAATAATGCCATCAAGCGGTAAGGTAAACATATTTCCATTTCAGATTAGATCACACAAGACTAAAACGCAGAAAATAATAATTTATATAACAAAAATCTTTCATATCAAGTAATACCCATCTTTATCTTCGATAGGCATCGGTCAAAATTATAGAATCTTTAAAATTGCAGCCCACTTTATTCTAGGCTTCGCATTTACGAATTGAATCAACATGCAAGAAATCGTGGAAGCATCAACTGTATAGGGGATATTTACTATATTTTGACCACGGATGAAAATGCCGATCCTAGACGATCTACGGAGACAGTGATGACGCAGGTGTTATGTCGAGGTATAGGTTTCATGGAATCTTCATTGGATAGAGATACAAGCGTTCCCATTCTTTGTCATATCCAAGAGAATATTTTAAGTGAACAATCGATATTTGAAATGCTACACTTTGTGGACCATATTTTTATAGCGCCAAATTATATGCATTCAAATTGTTTTATGAGTGAAATTAATAGCTGAAACGATATCAGGTTTTGATGCTGGTGAGATTCACAAATAACTATTAGTGCTTCGTAAAACACAGGCGTAGTTTCACACTCTTGTTTCAAGGTAAAAACTTATTATGCATATATTTATACCTTTGAATCATAGTATACCACAATGCCAATCATTGAATCCCCATAGCATCGTGGGGTGCCGACGTCAGTTTTAAATGCCCGTCAACGGGCGTATGGAATGGGCGAGGAAAAGGGTCTCCGGGCATGGACAAGGAATAGATCGGAGTTCAACTTGCGACATTTTCATTCCTCTGCCCTCACGAAGGGCACAGATGATGCTGATGACTTAAAAGTGTTTGCGTCGAGGGCATGACCACGTGATGAAAGAGGAAGCAAAGCAACCCGCGGCTCCGTGAAAGCGTGCATCTACCCGCGAGGGACGCCCTCGGTCCGCACGCGTGCTCGGGAAGGACTTTGAGCCGAAGCAATCTCGCCCTGTACGGCGATGGATGGCTTTTTTTACTCGCTAGAAATCATCGCGAGTTTGTTGATGAGCTGTCAAAACTGCGAGACCGACCCTGATTTCTTTTGTGGCCCCAAGACTGGAGAGCGTTACTCTTGCTTGCGAGAACGCCACTTAAACTGCGTTACGCGTTGTATTGCGTCACATTGTGCGCGGCGAAGGAAGTAAATTCGGCGGCCATGATATTATGTTATATTTAGCCCGCATGAGACCAGGAGGAGCTGGAATACCTCATCCATACGGTACCCAGAAGAATCTTTAAAGCAGTAGTACAAGTCTGTTGGATAGATGGGTAGTGATTGAATATGCGTGATTCAACACACCAGCATGTTAACGATGAAGTTGCAAAAACAATGGAAATTATCAAAGAGTATGCCTGTTTATGAAGTATCACAATTTGATCTTCATAGTTGGTGTCCTGCATCATTATCTATGGTTTGAACTGTTATTAGATGTCAAGATGCAATTAACGATAATTTACCTAAATATGCCCAAAGTAGTCTGGACCCCGAAATTCATATATTGCGAAAAAATCACATTCAGAACCCACCCCCCCTTTCTATCAATAATTCTGATTTCAATATCTCCTCTTTATTTGGGTTGTCGTGACTTTTGGCCAACTTGCTACAATATTTAGTTAGAAGGCTTTCTACACCTGCACCAGAGACATACGTTGGTCTAAGTAAATTGTTTTCGTTTCTTACTCGTTTCAAAGATTGTCGGACATTCCAGATGAACTAGGAAGCGTCTGAGAAGAAGTCTGTCTAATTTTGGGTGAATGAATAATATTGATTGAATCGATGAAAAATAACTGTGACATTAGTGTACTTGTTTCATTGCCTAACAGTAGCTACGGCATAAACCTCCTAGTGCTTTCTCTTCTGAAAAATAAAAGACAACATACTGCAAAACCTACTAATATCTTTTGAATATATTTCTGGTCTGTAATTATTGACAAAACCGCTGAGTTTTATGACTTATGAGCCACCATGTCATTTCTTTTATATACGAGTCAGTCCAATCAGCCCGCGAATAAAATTTTTTGTGAGTAAAAAGTAGTAGTTAAGGGTGTAGTGTTTAAGCACCACTTATGCAAGATATTTTTATTTCAGGCTTCCGGACGACAATCAATAATCCAAACATAAACACTAACCAGGATACAGATTCAAAGGTAAACATATCATACGTAACATTCTCTCCACAATCAAAGAAAACAGTTCAAATGAATAAACAAAGAAATGAACAGAAGCAAGATAATGATTAACATTAAACAAGAAACAAAGAAAAATTTGGCTAATCACCAAGCACAATAAACAGTAACCTTGAGAACATAGAACAAATATAAAAAATTAATTTACAGTTGTTTCCATGAATATATATTATGGATTCGGATGTTTGGCCTTGTTGCCTAGGCTACGTGTTGCCGAAATTTCCACTTTTAGTTCACCCAGTCCTTGGCGCCACTTCGATTAGTCTTTTCTGTTGTTATTGTAAATAGACGTAGTTGATTGTTGCTAACGTGAGACTGTGGTGAATATTCGATAACGATCGAGGAGATATGAATTACTTGATGCTTTTAATAATATCTTGCCTTTTTTGTGATCTAAAAGTTACTTTGTGAATGCTAGAGAGGAAATATCTATTACAGGAAATCAGTATGAGGTTAATGAAACGTTCATCGTGTGCCGACTACGTTGTTTGCCAGAATCCGATTATAATTGGAATGCATTATGCCCGTTCGGCTTAAATAAAGAATTTAGAATGCCTTGTTTAAACAGAACTTGCTTCGTACCAGGCTGCAAAACAGGGTATGCGTCTACGAGGACCCAAAATAGGAGACTTGGATTGAAAAATAAGAATCTGTTCAAGGCGGCGGTAAGTGCATTCCTTTTTACCTACACTGTAATGATGGCCATCGGGAATACTCATGAAGGCTCCTCGCATTGTTATTAAATTTCCGTATAGCGATATTCATGAAGTGCTAAGAAGTAAATTATGCATTTGTGTAATTAAATTTGGAGAGGAATTAAATATATCTGTAGACCGGACGATATTAAAAAAGTTTATAATTACGTCCCGCGTATATTACTACATTTTTATCCACTACATTATGATTACTTGTAAGTAAAAACCAATGTATATTCATGGCGAAACCGGTAAGACGAGTTTATTTATACTCTGTCGACTGTATTTACATTTGAACTTCCGTCTTTCATCACTAGGCGGCTCCACTTTCCAAAAAGTTATTTCTTTACGGAATTCTAGACAACAGTTTTTGGCATCGAGATCCCAATCCATAGTATATATTCATGGTTGTTTCCTTGCTCATCTAAGAAATCGCCTATTCCTTCTTAGTTCTTTTCCTAGGGAGTCTTTAACCCAGTAGGACCTTGGTGAATCATGTTTTTTTAACTACTACTGCTCGTTCCCAAATCTTTTCCTTCTGTAACCACAGGGAATAAATGATATCATAGCTGTGGAGTACCTAAGTTTGTAGAATCCGAGATTTCGACATTTCACTTATTTTTTATTGCAAGAGAATCAATGAAAAGGTTTTCATTCCCGTTCATTGCTATAGGGATGATAATAGTGGATCCTAGATATTAACCTAGATCCTAGATCCATGTACGTATGTTCTACCTCACTCTACATCCTCAAATACTTACCAAGTACTCACTGAAACACTTTTCTAAAAGTATTCTGAGCTCAAATCCCTCAATATCTCTAGATTTCACATGCAATGGTAGAAATGGAAGACGAGCTTAATTATAACTATTTACTCAAGGTTATCCATGTGGAAAGAAAGGAAACGGCTGAAACGAAGACATTTTAGTAGCCATATTTCAGTATTGAAATCTCACCCTAAACATTGAATATTACGTTTACACATCGTTTTCTAAGACATGTGCACCACGTTCATAATATTCTGTTCCGTTGCGTGACCTTCGTTGTTATATTTTGTCAATTTTGGAGGCATAAGGTCATTTTCGCCAAGGACAATGTGGTCTCGTCATCCTTTAGGTGAATAGTCACTTGACAATTGTCTAGTCCTCCTTAAGTTAAATCGTCACGTAATTATTGCCAGCCAGTCGCCTGCTCTGCAATGGCTCGTTATGGAGTGTTTTTGTTTATTGAAGGTGACTTGTTATTATTAAACATTGCCTTTCCGCTGAATCGTGACTGAGCTCCGTTTGGACGAGGCTATTTCCGCCGTTCATTGACGGAAGGTCGTAAACACGTCATTATCTCCACATCATAAGAATGACCTCGCACGGGTATTGTATATTCGCTTTTCCGCTTTTCGCGCTACGAGCCAAGAGCCACGTATTTAGTATTTATGCTTGCAGACTTGAAGTTGAATGTTATTGCCACCGTCCGCAAAACTAACGAGTAAGCGGCTATTTTTCTCAAACGCGGGAAAGAGCGGAACGAAGATGTTTTCATCACTTGGTGTCAATAGTCATTAAGAGCTTATTTCTTTATCAACCACTTTTTGAAACTCGTAAGATATGGTGCTAACCCAAGCGTGAAACAGTCTATGGGTAAATTGAAATTGACCTTGCAATAGGAAGCTGTTGTTCTGGGAATGGTAAGCGAGATAGATAGCGCTTCAAAGAAGGGAGCAGGAAACAAACAAGTGAAATTTTCTTTAATCACGTAATTTATCTTTTTTTTAACTCTGTATTAAATACCTCATAGTGGAAAGCAAAGGAAAATGATATAACACCCAATGTTTTTTATGGGGTGCATTACAAAATATTACGCTGAAAGATTCAGCATTGTATCCTTATTCAATATTGAAAATACTACTATTTGGCTCACTATTTGCCTAAAAAATATACTCCGGATTGCACCTAATGTTATACAAATTCGAGAAATAAATCTCTTCATCAAGTAAGAGCGGTCAGAGTGAGTGTGTGCGATAAAAAGGCAAGGAGAAATGGAAATGGAAGAATCATATTGAATGAAACAGCGAACGAACTAGAATGTACTACAGTGTAGATGTTTGCTTTTGCAGCGCTTAGAGATTGTAGATGCTCTTTGTGTGATGGGACAGCAAATATTAATATGAGAAGTATGTTTGACCAGGTGTGCCAGTACACCGCATGAATGGCTGGGTTGGTGTGAGGCGGGATGCATCTGTAAGAGTGGTTGGGCCATTTGGTGACCCTCGAGTGAATGATAATGGTGAAAACTTGGTGAGTGTGTACTGGGAAAAAGGATTGTTTGTATCGAATACAAAGTTTAAACATAAGAGAATACACATGTACACTTGGCAAAGGGGCGATTGTAAAAGCATGATTGATTTCGTTGTTTATGATGAGAGATTGAGGGAGTCAGTGTGGGATACGAGAGCGATGAGGGGTGATGAGTGTGGAACAGACCACTTTTTGGTACTCTCCAAAGTGAATCTGGGCAGAAAACGGGTGCCAAGAAAGAATTTTGCGGGAAAGCAGTTGAGAGTAAAAGTGGAGAGGTTGCTAGACAGTGAGGTAAGACTGCAGCATGGTTGCATGCTTGAGGATGCTTTATCCTTGAATCAGAGAGAATGGGACGAGTATATCAGAAACGAGAGTTGTTTGTATCAAATACATGGTTTCAACATAAGACATGTATACTTGGCAAAGGGGCGATTGTAAAAGCATGATTGATTTCGTTGTGTATGATGAGAGATTAAGGGAGTTAGTGTGGGACACGAGAGTGATGAGGGGTGATGAGTGTGGAACAGACCACTTTTTGGTACTCTCCAAAGTGAATCTGGGCAGAAAGTGGGTGCCAAGGAAGAATGTTGCACGTTAGCAGTTGAGAGTAAAAGTGGAGAGGTTGCTAGACAGTGAGGTAAAAATCCAGTATGGATGCATGCTCTATCCTTGAAGCAGAGAGAACGGGACGAGTATATCAGAAACCAGAATGTGAATGATGCGTGGGAGTGTTTGAAAGGAGTGCTTGTAGAAATTGCTGAAAGTGTGTGTGGGAAAGGAGTGGTAGAAAGAACGAAATGTGATGCTTGGTGGAATGAAGAAGTGAAAATTGCTGTCAGAGAAAAGAAAGAGGCGTACAAGGATATGATTGCTGCCAAATCTGAGGAAGAGCGTACTAAGGCATGTGAGATTTACAGAAAGAAAAAGAATGAATGGAAAATCTTTGTGAAAGAGAGCAAGGAAAGAATGCGTGCGGATGAAGCTATCAAGATGCAGAGCGACTTTGAAGGCAATGAAAAGATGTTTTGGAAGTGGGTAAAAAAGGTTAAGATTGGTGAGGGCAGGGGAATGAATACAGTAAAGAACAAAAGTGGAGAGATCGTGTGGGATGAAAGTAATATCAGGAACTGCTGGAGGGAGTATTTTGAAGAACTATACAATGATATTACACATGCTGAGGATGAGCCCTGCGTAGTAGTATGCCAGAATGTGATGATGGAAAAGGAGATCAGTGAGAAGGAGGCCACAACGGCTGTGAGAGTATTGAAAAATGGGTAAGCTGCAGGCGTAGATTGGATATCCAGTGAAATGTTGAAGTGTGGGTGTAATTTACTCATTTGTCAGCGGTGGGAACTATATAATTTATGCTTACAGGCTTCGGTAGTTTCAGTGGATTTGAAAAATGCAATCATCGTTCCATTGTGCAAAGGTAAGGGAGGAAAGACCGAATATAATAATTATCGGGCCATTAGTTTGTTGAGCATTCCGGGAAAAGTGTTCAGCCAAATTTTAATCGAAAGAGTGAGGAATATAACTTCTGACAGAATATGGGGTGTGCAGTGCGGATTTATGCCTGGGAGAGGATGTGATGACCAGCTTTTCGCGCTTCAGCAAGTGATAAAAGAATGTATGGGCGGCCGAAAGAAAGTGTATTGTGCGTTTGTTGATTTAGAGAAGGCATACGACAGGGTAAATATAAAGAAGTTGTGGAAGGTTTTGAAGGACTATGAAGCGAATGGGCAGTTATTGAATGTTATGAAGGCGATGTATGATGATAGTAAGGCAAGTATGAAAGTTAACGGAGTTCTGAGTGATTGGTTTGTAATAAAACAAAGCAAAGTTTGTAATAAATAAAGCAAGGATGCATAATGTCACCATGGCTGCTTAATGTACCTATGGATAAATGTGTTAGAGATGCATGTAGTAAAAACGACGGTTTTTTGATCATAAATGTAAACGTGGGAGTACTACTATATGCGGATGATGCTGTTTTGATCTCAGAGAACCAACAGGGATTACAGAAGCTCCTAGATAAGTTTTGTGAATCGACAGAGAGAATGGAATTGATGGTTAATGCGAGCAAGACTAAAGTAGTAGTTTTTGATAACGAGTATAGGGAGAATAACTGTACGATGAGGATGAATGGTGAAGTAATTGAACAATTGGATGATTTTGTGTACTTAGGTAAGATGTTTGCGAAAGATGGACGGATAGATGAGGAGATAAAGAGACGTGCGGATGCTGGAAGGAGAGTGGTAGGTAGCATGTGGAGCTTATCAAAGAATGAGTGCCTGTCTAAGGAAGCGAAAATTGCCGTGTACACAAGTGTACTTCTCCTAACTTTGCTGTATGGTAGTGAAACATGGGTATATCAGGATGGACATGAGAGTAGACTAAACGCCGTGGGTATGAGTATCTGGAGAGTGTTTGCGGCAAAAGTAGGATGGATAGGGTGAGGAATGAGTGAGTAATAAATGAATGTGGGTTAGACGCTCCAGTAATGGACATATATGAAAGGATAAACCCCTAGTCAGGTCCCCCTCCTCTGCTAACGCTTCGATAGGCGACATCGTCTTCCGAGGCCTAATTCAGTAATAACTCGACGCGGTCGCGCGTCGTAATATCTATAGATGAGATGTCACAGCCTAGAATATCAACGGAGGAATGGATATACTAGAAATGTTCGCGGCTAAGACATCAAAATTTCTTCACTGACCAGACGAGACGAAGCCATGCAGCACAGTCCCTAGGGCTGTGGGTACTTCTCCGTGAAACGTTAGTGAAGATGGAGGATTTGACCCAGTGGTCAACCCGAGAAGAATCCACGCTCATTTTTACTAGCCTGGATACACGACTTCCCACAAATATTGAAGGTAATTAATGCACGAAAATTTTTCTTAACCCTCCATCTCGCTTATATAGTGGAGCATATTTATTATTACCACACGTGGTGATGATAATCAGGATTGAGACACCGGAAGGGTTGGAATGATGTCCGGTGGTATTTTCCCCGGTTTCCTTTTATCAGTTCACTAGAAACGCCCACTTGCTAGACGTACCACGTTTAAAATTAATCTTTCCTCATTGGAGCGCTGAAAATGAATACAACCACAGTCTTCCTTCAATGCCTTCCAGAACAAACGCAGAGAATTGAGGGGAACGGGTAGGGAGTCGCATATTCCAAGGATGATTGAGAAAAATTCCACTCGTTACGTTATTCACTTCTTTCAGTAGGTATATATAAAAAGAATGTTTTTGTGAAGCATGGGAAATCAAACGGCAAGGGATGATAACCAATGGCTACTAACCATATAAGATTATTCGTAAATAGAAAATTATTCTTGCGCAAAGAACTGACGCACGATGGAGTGAAAGGTATCCGATTCAGTGATAAGAAAATGTTAATTCTGGCCGCAGGTGGTGTTGTCATATGCATGATATCTTTCTTCTGAGCCTATCAAAGAAAGTATGGAAAAGGCTTTTGAACCAAGATAACATATCCTCATTAAAATCTCTCTGTTTCATACTACTTACATACAAATATCTCGCATTAAACCAAAATTACCTGCTGTGGATGGCATGAAATCTGATGCCGATTTAAAAAAACTCGGGGCCCTTAACCCGCTAAATTTGGAAGCAAGACACGCACAGGCTTGTTAATAGTCTACCCATGAATACCGTGAAATCGGAGTTGTATTGGCGTCATATAATGACGTTGTAATGATCGCTACCGGAGAATTTTCGATGGATTTGCAGGAAATATAACATAATTGGCCAAGTCTATACATCAGTATACTGTGGTTCAGGCGAGTTTTCCTGAATTGTGAACGGATTAATGTGTGAATAATGCAGTATTTACATTATTCATAGCTACAGTAAACCATCGGCAAAAAGTCATTTCCCCTATAGACATCATAACCCCTCGCAAGGAAGAGCTGTCTGATAAAACAAAGAACTCAACGTTCTCGATGAAAGCGCGATTTTACCGACAAAACCAAACATAAATGCTAAACCCGATTACGAAGAAATATACATAATTGAAGCGAAAAATTACAGAATGGAATCAATTACCAGTATAGCTTCTTGATCCCTCCCCAACAAGTGTGAATACATTCAAGAAAAGATATGATGCTGCACTTCGTAAATAATGCAGTTTGACACCGATCATAAATTTCAGTAGTGTTATTTCAATTTAAATGATATGAAATATTTAGTTCAATTTAGAGTAGTATTCCTGAAAATAATGCTGAGAGTATATTTGCTTCCGTACTTCGCTCGTTATGTACTACTAGACCCTGTCTATAAGCACATAGCGAGGTAATAAATATAATAATTAGAGATACGAAAAGGAGGCCATGCATCGAAATGTTAATTGAGGCCCGAATCCACCGCCGAATGGTTTACTAATACCTCCATCGAGTTCGTTCGTCCCCCTTGCCGCCGTGAAAGAGAGTTATTCTTTATGGCCTCGGAAGCGCCGCCTCTCGACAGTGACGTCATTATGACGTCACAGCCACACCTTTTTCTTTTTTTCTTTTAAGATTTGTCGGGAGCTTTGGTATCACTGCCACGGATCATCCGAGGTTCAAACGTTTCTAGTCCTTAATGAATAAGGCACCAGGTTCCTGACTTCGTGGGCCTCCTGCACCCGCTGTGTTGCGAGGGGGTCCCTTAGTTTTTTACATAAAAGGAGAGGGATTCCCCTTCTCACTCCTCTTCTTTCACTTTTCCTGCGACCTCATACTCCTCAACTCTTCTTCGAACAGCCATTCCCGCTTTTGTTGTCCCATCCGACCTCCGCTTCCCCTCCCTGCCTCTCTCTGCCCTCCGCAGGAGGCCAAGAAGCCGGCTGTGAGGGGGGTCTCTGTCGAGGCACCTCCGAAAAACAGGTCACCTTACACCCAAATCCCTCGCTCTATTTTTCTTCCGCATTTCCCCGCCTATCCCCTCTTGAACCATTTCCCCTTCCGACATTCTCCCTCAGTTAACCATTTAATATGGTATTTCTCGACCTGAATGATTGTTACTCTATAATTCTGTATTCAGATTATCAAAGGTGAATACTGCTTCTGGAGAGTTCAGTTATTCTTAGCATCAAATTCTGAATTTTTTTCAAATTTAATTATTGTTTAAATTATCTAATAATAAATTTATCTCCGGCAGAATCTTCATGTTTTTCCGTCCTTTCCGAATAAAGTGAAATATTAAAACTGAAGGCTCACAAGGAAATAATTAAAGATGTTACAACAAACGTGGGTAGACAGAGTCACCAACAGTGAAGTGATAAGAAGGATAGGGGAGGCGCCATATTTGCTCAAGACAATTAAAAGAAGGAAAGCAAAATAGATTGGCCACATTCTCCGACATTCAGGGTATATCGCTGACGTCCTGGAGGGCACGTCGGAAGGGAGGAACTATAGGGCAGGCCTAGACAGCAATACACTGGACAGATTTCGGAAGAGCTGGGATACACCTCATAACATATGGGTTTACATGAAGGAGTTTGCCCACGATAGAGATGAATGAAGGAGCATTGTTGCTGCTAACCGATCCTAGAATGTTAACCAGAAGATAAAGAGGTCGACGTTAAAAAAGTCTGCATGAAAAAATTAACTGAAAATAATTTTAATAGTTTATTTTCTCTTTCATTACTTCCATTTTTTTCAATTTTCAAATTCCCATGTCTCGGGCACCACTGTGCCTAGCGTACCAATTGGTATGTAAGACTGCGAAGCGCACGCTTCCCTCTCCCAACCCCCGCTTTCCTTATCCTTCTTCTTCCGAATGCGTGACGACGCACGCGTTCTTTCCTCCGGCGTAACAATCGGCATGACAAGGTGCCTTCACACCCGCACTATCAGTTTGAGGAGATAGCTCTCGATTGCGTTCGGCGTGCGAGGATGGGAAACGAGTCGAAGTGAGGGGAAAACCGGGTGAGGGATTTATCTTCGACGCATTCAAAAGGGATTTCCATCGCTATTTTTAGCATTCAAACGTGATAACTTGCCCCGACAATTTTTTACCAAGTAAATTCATATTATTGGAAATCGATCTCATGGTTAAAGAACCCTTTCACCACGTTCGTCTGTCATTATTTCAATTGAGTACTGACATGACGCCTACCAGTTCCTCTGGATATACGAAAAAATCTCAACCCTTGGCCCTGGAAAATGGCCATTAATAACCAAAATTGGAGCACAAAGTTGTACTTATATCGATTTTGTGATTATTTCATGCCCAATGCTTGTTATTAGTTCTAGCTTCTGTGGCTTTTCTCTTAGATACTAATTTTTCTCTGTAAACTCGAAGAGTTGATTTGAACCTATTAGCCTATTAATGTCGTTCACTATCTTCCTCCCTAATAACTTCTTATTCTGTGCGCTTCTGCCTTTATGTGAAATATGAATGGATTTCCATGCCAGATTATTTAAAAGTTTTTAGTGTTAGGGCATATTAATGCGAGTAGTAATAAATAATTTAAGTGATTCTAACGCATTTGTTTCATATAAATTCTCATTCTCTTCCAGGTAAGTACAGAGACGGCTAATTTGGTGGTATGCAACATGTGGAACAGAAGAAGGAGAACGTAAATAGCAGAAAATGTAAGTTTTTAAAATTAAGTCCTTTTTCGGATAAGAGCAACGAATGAACTTTGGGCTTTTAAGATACAGTGAAGAGTACGATAACTGGGCGTCTGACCTCGTAACACTTTGAAGGATTTATCACTATATCAGGTGTATGATTATGCATATTATGCACAGAAATGACATATATTACTCGGTAATAACCTTCTGGCAATTGCGACCTCCTTATTGAATGCTTACTCAGGCACGCAGACTCGTTTACTGCTGTTGTCCGTATGTTCATGTACGTAACCTTGACCTTTACTATGCTGTGAATCAAATCACATTACGCCATCAGTTTCGATACGGTTTACGATATGATTAGTTCTGGCCTCTATCAAACAAGAAGATGGACTTAACCTTTTAACCGCCCTCCTCTTTTAACCCTGGTCCATGGAATTTCTTTCCATTTTATTGCGGGCGTTAAGGAGACAGCATCAGGAATAAACCGTTGATTTACCCCGGGGATTCTTTTACACTCCCCTTGATTTATGGCCACGTTTAACGTGAGCCACGCTAGTATGTTGTGTAGTGGAAGTATTCGATTTAACACCATTCAATGGAATCTGATAAGGAGAGCGAGCTAGGTTCACTTTCTCCGCGGGAATGGTTGTTCCGTTTAGATTCCACGACGTCGTCGATAAGAATTTTTAACTCGCTATTTTTATTACTATGAGTCCATCATTTCTTCTTATAACGACCAAATGATCTTTCATTATTTAATATTATAGATATAACTTTATTTCATATATCGCAGTAATTTACTCTCATGCAAATTACAAGATAACTGCAAGGTGTTTAGTAAAGTTTACATTTATGACACAAATTAGTTATTCAATATAATTTTTTTCTTCAGCAAAGCTACTTTTACATCATCCATTTTATGAGAAAATATTTCTCAAATAATCCCATAAACAAACTGAACACATAATTTCTAAAAATAGTCCAGTGTATTTTCTAATGATATTTATAGAATTACATATCCATTGAGATATAAAATTCGAAACTAGCTATTTTGTCTCAGCCGTGAGTGCGGAGCGACGCAAAACTCTTGTTATTACAGGTATCTTTCACAATTTGACGAGGCTCCCAGAATAATTCTCAACGGCTAACCTCGTCATGCCATTACTTCAACGCCTTTGTGGTTTGTTTCGAGTAGTTCATTCGGGAACTACTTCACAAGAACATTCCGTAAACCCGCAACTACAGACACGCGGTCTCACAGACCCGTTTTGATATTTATCAAACTATTTGCCCACCTCTGCCTCGCTGGTAATTTTATGAAAATTTAATGCCATCAAATTAGCTATCATTTAAGAAATCTATTGCTAAAGATGATTTTTACTGCGAGTGATTTTCGAGTTAATTAATTTTAATGCTTTCCGCGTTCTGTCAGACCGCATGTCTGTGGTTACGTATGTTCGTTCCCATTCCATAACCATATAAAATAATAATATTAAATATTTCCGCTAATAACTATTTCATTGGATTCTCATATTAGTTGAAACAACAACATATTAAATGAGTATTTTCTGTAATCACAATATTGCTTTCAAATTCACATGCGGTTGCGGGTTAAAATAGTATTTTCAATAAGCCATAACGTGCCGGAAAACTTCGGGCAATTTCGGCCCATCCATTAAACAGTTTCAATTGGAATCCATTTTACTCACGCCCTTTGTGGAATAGTGCTGGCTGTTTTGTCAGTCCATATAATTTTCATGTGCCCGTAGTTAAATGAGACCGTACTTTCAAAACCTATTTTATAAAATTTTCTTTGGCAAGTCACATTGGTGACTGTAGTTAGTTCACATACTTATAGTTAGCACATCTTAAGCCACCATGAAAGTTTATTACCAATGGGAGTTGTTTGAAAAGCGTTGAGGAACTACTAAAAATGATATCCCAGTCTCTCCAATCTTTGTCAAAACTTATGTTCTTAAAACTGAACTCGAACTTGATTGAATCCATCTAATCTTGGAAGTCTGGTTGACTGGTTTTTCGTAATAATGACATTTTATCATTCTTAACAATCCACTTTCCTTCTAGTTTCACCATGACACCAACCCCATGTACATTCCGAAATTTCGTCTCTCAGTATCCCAACATTCCCCTTTCCGCAGACTACCGTCCGTATTCAATATCCTTGGGAGTAAATAATTCCTTGCTTAAACTTTCTTCCTCATCTCCTTCCTTTTGTCTTCGTCGTGGTTTAAAAACTATATTGTTACTTTAGCACTTAATCTGTTAATGATTAGCTTTACTATATTTTGTTACTTCTTTCAGCTATTTATATATTATATCGGCCAATTAAAATTATGCCATTTTAGGTGTTATAATTAATAAAATAAATAAGTAATAATATTAGTGTTCACCCAAATCGGAACGTTGAACAGAGCATAATAATGCAATTCTAAATCCAAAAACTAATGAGCGGATTATAACCGACACAAGGCTTCGGCGGGCTCAATATTTCGGTTATATCGACTTCATTGGATGGGTGCTGGGTGAAAAGTATGGATGGAGATGCATTTGGGCGATCGGCAATTTCCTCGAAGCCGTTTGTTCAATCGAGGCAGGTGTCCTACTGAGAAAGGATTCCCCGTTCGCAGTTTAGCCGCTTGTGCAGCTGCTTTACTTCCCCTTTTTTTCGGTGGGCTAGCAGACATGCCGAGCAACACACGTCAACGTTGACTCGAAGCCCGCTTTGATGCGTTTGCATTTCATTGACAGCATTCTTGGATTCCGTCGTTCTCTAGTCGCACACTTGGAATCATATGCTCTCCCTAGGATTTTTCCTAATGATGCAAACTCAGCAGATAAGTCGAAGGAATGCAGAGTTTTTCTGCGGCATTGAGATAAGAAGAAATAAATATCTCGCCGCTCTACCGCGCACCACGTGATTCGATGGAAACAGCCGGCGATGGAACATTCTCTCCCACTATCTAGGGGGCCCAGCTGTGATATGACATATTTTGTAGTTTGTGGTGATGAATAATGCTGTTTGATCCGTTGGTTTCCATCTTAAGAGACACGAATACCTCAGTGTAGTTACGCTTGTAACATATAGCTCGATAAATCGCTGACGATAAATAAGCTTGCAATCGTTGTCAACGACAGGCTTGCGTTTTGGGATCCATCAAGGTACTCGAAATGAGAGATCATCTCTACATAGTACCCACAATGCACTCCGAGGGTGTGTGACAGAGTTAGGTCGGATTTCGATGCGTTTTAAAAATGACAAGTAGAGAAAGTGTAGATACAAAATGATAGCCGTGTTACTGTTTCACCGTGATGTTGCAACTATCCTTAGCAAACTCTTAAAACCTAATAAATAAAAATATTCAGAGGAATTCCATCAACGCAGATCCAATTTCACAATTCTTCTATTCTAAATTGGTTCACAGCACAACCTCCAGAAAGATAATTGATGTGAAAAGCGGGTGTCCTGCAGCTAATGTTTCTTTAATTAATTCATGCATAATTCGTGAAAACTCAAGAAATCTGACTGCACATGTGGGCGCCAATATTCTGGGAATTCCAGTAAAGTGGGTAACCGTATATTCTTGACGAAACGCGTCCAATGATAGGTTTTTTTCCTGCACGCGTGCGCTTCGACCAGACACTTATTAGAGACTACTTCGACAACTTGAGAGAACGAGTCATTTAAATACGCCCTCTTAACGATAATTTGAAATAAGGTGAATAGGCTAGTATTTTAAAGATCGTATATTTGACAGCATTTTTTATATTATTTCATTGAATGGTAATAGCAGAGTTATATTTTTCAAATATCTGTGGTAAAATCACCTTTATATAATTAGATCAATAAATCACGTTTTATTGTGAAGGAACTGCTACTCTGGAATTTCTACGTGCTCTATCATGAGCCAATATGTTATTCATGACATTTATTCCGTTAATACTTCAGGTTATAATTATTCACTGGATATAATTATATTTAAGCTCATGGAATCTAAGGTAATCTCATTGCTACTTGTTTTTTTACCGATGGTGTGCTATTGATATCTATACAACAAAAACCCTCAACCAGGCCTTCTTCCCGTCAGCCACTAATTCATGAATTTTTCCCACTAGTGTGACGTCTATGCATGCATGCTTATGAAACTTGTTTATGAATATGGTAACTAAGAATTAATTTGCGAAAAACTTAATCATGGGACAAGTGCTCAAATGATTAACGCGATTAATAAATTTGAAGAACCCCAAGAAGAATCAATTACGACGACAAGAGGTCATCAGTTAAGTCCAAGAAATTAATTTAAGATAAAATAGAGTCATTGGATTGTAATGTCTCCTTGATTTACATTTCTTTCTAGTGCTTTTTCTTTGGCTCTGTGTGCAACGTAGAGATTGTTTTGAATTCTTTCATAGTCATTCTTTTACGAGTCTATTGTGAGATCCCTCGGCATCCTAAGGTCACTGCAAAAAGGGATTCAAAGGCCAAAGGACTCTTCGAAAACGTTTTTAGCATGTTCTTTCGGTGTTCTCGTTTTAAAAAATCTATGTGGGAAGGTTAACCAGTCGCATGATTATAAGTTAGCGTCATCGCTTCGACGAGAATTAAGTTAGCATCTGTTCAAAACTTGCCGAAACAGCTATTTGATTTGAAATCCTATTCTTATCCAGATAATTTAACGGTAATCATTTTGACTATCGGAATGGTATGAGGATAAATATCTGCACTTGTAGGAATCATATTGAAGAATAACCGTGATTGACCCGTGGAACTTGAAATCTTCTGCTGCAAGTGTAACCATTGGTAATTTCATGGTGGAGTGCTGGCAACATGAAAGTCATTCAAACTGATTTATGTTTCAACGTGTATTGTAAGAATGATAACAAAAAGCTGCAATGAACGCTCCCAAAATTTATTAAATCGCTCAAATCATATTGTTTGACCATAATGAAATGAATCAGTTAGGTAGAATGTTACATCTACGTCATACCCTTCAAGCCACCCAAGGGTGTGTGGCAGGGGGTGATTCCACACCAGACATGCATGAATAATACGGTAGAACACCGACATTACATTGAAACCAGCGTACCACACATGCAGCGCGCCAATTAAAAATCTACTAACCAACAAACATTCTATCGTCAATCGTTCCAACATGCAAGGGATACAAAGACTACTACTACAGATTCCAATTCAGAGAATGTTAGCACAGCTAAACTTTCTTTCTACTAAACTAAACAGCTTTCGTCCAACCTTTTCATTATCCATTCATTATTACGTTTCACTCATTCATTCAGTGATGATTGAAAGGCATTCATATTATTCTGTGGTATTAACAAAACATCTCATTAACCATTTTCATATCGGTTTAAATATTCGAAGAATGGCGTTATGACTGCCTTGACCATCCTCTTTCGTTGTGAGCTTTTTAAAGTGACTGCGATAGCAATCAGTTATTTGTTTTTTCATAGATATTTCTTTTCTATCTCTTCAGAGTAGAAGGCGTTCCTGTTTCTTACCCATCTGGCCTTAGTATTTCCAAGATGATAAAGTATTATTTGATAAGTGAAGTTTTCCGTCTTTAGCAATCCGTTTCCGATATTTATTCTAAATGTGTGAATTTTATTTCATTTTACTCATTTCAATATTATTATGGCTTCGTGAATTCACGTTTCCCTATGCAGATGTCGTCAATTGACTTCCTTCCGAATCGGAATATCTGAATTACAATCGCTGCGGTGAAGCCGGAGGAAATATCATCATTTGGAACTTTCCCGCAAATACATTTTTCGTCTCTTCTCGTTTTATAGACGAACATTTTTTTTCAATTTTTCATTCGTTTTTTACCACGCTACTACCCCTTATAGTTTATGTGCAAGATTTATGATTCAACATATCACGTCAAATGTTGTCAATATATATTTTTATATTAATAAATAGGCTTATTGTTAGTGGGATGCTTACGTTACTTTTTTGTGAAGCATAGCCGTAAAATTTGAATGGATTTTTCTAGTCTCACGTGGTCAGTCTTTGTAATGCAGTAAATTTACATTCTTATTCATATTAAATATCCAAACGTACTCCCATTGGAAAAACATACTGTTTTAGAATATTCGTTGATAGCGCATTTTTGTATGTTTCTGTCGACTAGGAATAATACTAATACATGTGGCTTTATATGATTACGGAATAGAAAGAATAAAATTTGAATTAATATGTCACAATTTATGTGCGCCAGGCTATACTAATGTATATACTACATATCTTCGACCTGGAGTATAAGTTCCACCGTTGAGCTGAATACCAGATTGATATCAAAAAATTTTCGCCGCTGACAATGTAATTCCAAACTGGTTATTCAGCGAGGCTCTGACATTGGGTGTGAGGGAATGTCCAAGGTTGATATTGGATTTTCCGCCAGAGCCGATTGCTCAGAGGTCGGCCGGCAAAACCCAATGGACTCGGAACGGAAATCAGTACGTACAAATTATATTCCAGAGAGAGCTCTTTGAAAGTCACTCCGCGGCGTCTCCACAGTCAACAGCACTCCATATATTCAGCAGCCGGTAGTGTCGGCAGATCCCTCGTGGAAGACAGTCATTTTTGATTGCCTATTCCGGCAAAGTCGAATGCTTATGATGACTGAGGAACCATTAAGGTAATTTGAGCGGGATTTTTCGCAAGTCATAATAGTGACCATAATCGATTTTAATTTTAGTTATTTCAGCAGCTGTAAGAAGTATGAAGTATGCGTTTTTTATGCTAATGCAAAAATATTGTTTTTTTATTGAAATTCCCAGTAATAAACTAAATATGTATGATTAAGTCTTTAATTTGGCTCATTTTGTCTCGCTGTACGGGGAAAAGCCTTCATACAGGAAGGTTCTTTTGAGACTCTGTAAGAACTTTCTAATTTGGGTTTCTGATTTATATTTGAAAATAGTAGAGAAAACGTGCAATGTGCCTACCATAAAATTTCTGGATGGATCTAGGTGTTATAAATCACTCATTTTCTACATAAAGGCCTGTCTAGAGTACATACCGGTGCCATTTCCCTTATAAAATCGCTGGTAATTGTTGGCATTTATCTCAAAAAGTATACGGGTAGTGACATATATTGTTGTCTTCAGAAAAAAGAGATTAATTTCTTTAAAATGATACCAATTTCGTTGAATTCTAATCGAAATATTATCAAACCATCTTAAGCACTTCATTTTCTCACTCTCGTCAACTTCACAGAATGCTTACACATGAATTTATGATGGGAGTAAAGAGAAGTAAAATATGTTTCAAATTGAACTCTTAGCAATGCTATTTCATCATATTCCTCCAAATTTCCTTCATCTACTACTTCGAAAAAAGGTTCCCAGATTTTCTTAATGATTACTATGATAGAAGTCAATATTTTTACTCTCCTATGAGCTTTCCTTTCTTTCTGCAAATAACTCCAAATTAATATGTTTACTTCTGAGAACAATTTCTATCTATTATAACCGATAGATTGAATTCCGTCATGACAGAAATTCTTAATCTGGCATCAGTAGTTTCGTTTATTCTTTCTTATTTTCACTTCCGTTACTCGGCATCATATACAATGACTGTGAGCACCTATCTAAGTTTAGGTGGTCCATTTTCATTATTGACGGAAAGAGACCACAAAGCAAATAAGCCTGACAGTACTTTTATACAGACCTTTGCACCTTCACAGTTTTAGCAAGACGTTTTGCGAGCTCCCATTATCATCACGCCACCACATTTGCATATAGCAATCCGATCTGAGACGAGAGAGACTGTTTCTTAATTTTTTCAAGAAGGACGCGTTCTCCACCGTGGCCTCTTCGGGTCCTACATCCGTTTCGGAAATCTTCACTTTCTATTTCATTGATATTTTACGGGCCAATGAGGATTCCTGATCATTTAAGCCGATGTTCGTTGTCATCTACCAATAAATGTTTACATTCTCGCTTCGTGTTTCGATTTACGGACGCTTGAGGAGTCAAGAGTGGGCGAAGTCACACGATTGCGAATGATTGGTGGTCGCAGTCCGGTGGAAGAAGGTTTGGATGGAGGGGAAGTGGTAGCCTTTTCGCGACACTTTCCCTTCTTCCCGGGCCCGGTAAATGTGCCGATAAACTAAATTGCGCCATATATTCCTACCCCGGACAATAGAGATGGAGTGGTGGCAAGAACCCGCGGGACAGACACAGTGTGGGAAAACCTAGTATCGTGCTTTGCCCAAATCACAAAATAGTTAGTTGGTAATTGACGCCCATCTTGTGTAGTTTAAACGAAACTTAAGGGTGACTAATTGGCAGCCTTTGGACGTCTTAGTGATAGGCGACCGGAACAAATATCAGATACGAAATAATTCGACGAGATCCGAGCGGTGGTTGGAGCGATTTTCGTTTATGTATTCAGGTGAAAATTGGCGTAAGTTTACTTATTGGAATTAGGCATTGATGATAATGAACAAAGTACATGTTACCGATTGAATTTCTTGGAAATTGATTGACATTTAAGCACGCAGCCTCATTACACATGACACGTATTTCGAAATAATTGTAAACCATGTGTGCAGACTTTTTTCATGAAAGCAAAATAAAACGTTTCATATTATTGTAATAGTTTCGAACAAGTATCATCCCGAGTAGAATTAACACGTGTATAAATATCATTCCTCTGAAATTTCGTATTAGAGGCATGAAACCAAGTCATAGCAATGCTCTAATTAGCACAAAATTTTATAAGTATAACTCTTGCATCACTTATATTCCTACATGCATGGTTACTCCCACGGAATAAACAGATGTACTTCAGTGAAGTGTAGTCCAAAAATTTTTTTCGTATCACTTGAAAAGTTATTAAAACGTGCACTGGATTGCTCGCTCCAACCACCTTAAGTGAAATGTCGTCGGCACATTGGACGTGGACGACGTGGACACTTAAGACTTCGCCTCGCTCGGCTCAGATCGTCGCCGCTCGGAGTGGCACGCAATGCTGTGACCTCCTTTGGCCACAAAATGGCTGTGGAGTCAAGAGAGCGGCCAACCGTGTGAACCGAAGAAATGCCTCGGAAAAAATCGTCGAATTTTTTTTTCCTTTCCTTTTCTTGAACGCCTATAGAGTAGTTAACCATCGTTTCCCACACACCTCGCGAAGTCCGAATGTCACTCTGTCCACGGTATTACTTGTGTCGGTCATTTATGCACGAGTGGTTGCCCAAGTTGAAGCATATTTTCATCGGTTCGCCTTTTGAATCCTCTCCGGGCGGACTCTTTCTTGCGCAAGACCCGGAAATCATAAACAGCATTCGTACGATACTCCGGCCACAAGTAGCGGTTAAAGTTCTCCACTTTGCGCGAGCCCTTTCATCCTCTCATTTGGAGGCGTTTTCAAGTCCAATAAGCTGCGTGAGTGAAAATTATTCATTCATTCATTGGTCGTTCAATCCTAAGATTGTTTGACTGCAGCCCTCCACCCTTTCCTATCTAGTGCTAGTTCCCTTACCTCCTGGTATCTCTTCCTATGTAATCTCCATTTTATTTGGTCCATGAACTTATTCCTGGGTCTTCCTCTGGGAACTTTTCCTTCTATTTTATCTTCAATTATGTTCCTCACAAACCCATTGTGTCCAATGCATCTCGTTCTTCTTTTCTGTATGGTGTTCCATATGGTCCTTTCCTCCTTGCATATTGTTTCTTGTTCCCATATGCTTCCTGAATATTATAATTGTGCTGATTAAATTATGCTTTGAATTGGTTGGATGGTGATTGCATGCCGCATTCTCTACGTTGATTGCGCCTTCTTTTTGCACATAGCTCCAAAAGCGAGGTGGTCTTCGAATTCGAAAAGTATTCTCGTCAACATCCAATGCTTTTTAAGAGGAACCTATATCTAAGTCCATGTGTTAATACATTATAAAGTTTACATGCTTATGTTCATGATAAATTGCATATTTTTTCTTTTTGTTATAACTTTTGAAGTTGCTTGCTGTCGAAACATAGGCTAGTACTCAGAGTGGCGTATCAGATGTGGCGCTAATTAACTTTTTACACGTCAAACCACCACGGGCGTGTTTCCATGGCTCGATCTTGTAACCTGAGATCTGCATGACCGATGGTGAATCAGTTGATCCATATTGCTCATTGTTCACGTGTTTGTTCTTGTTCAGGTATTTTTTTTTGAAGTCTTCAAATGTGAAATGCGTTATGGTTGAAAGCCAATTTTCAGTAAACGAAAATAGGATTCGTGATAAAAATTTATCTTTTGGTCTTAGGTAACTAAAGAAGGGCACTTCACATAAATGCAGCAATTTTTAACAAATGGTTTTTTGACCTTTAAATTGTGGCACATACCATTTATAATATTCCTCTTTCAATGAAGTTAAAAACATATAATCCTGATGGTGAAACCGACCTTGGCGAAAGACTGGATATTGTCAAACGCTGCTCTCAGTTACTTGTTGATCAGTCGTAGTCTCAAATGACGACATATTCTGATAAATCGACCAATATTGGTAGCCCGGCGTGGATCGGATTGATTCTGTACCGTTGAGAACAACTTCACTTGGTTAGAGAAGTCGCTTTTTTCTGTCTCTCTGCCCAAAGTCCAAAGTGAAAGCTTTTTATAAACTAGGTTCTGCCTTCGGGTTGCGGGAAACATTGAGGGAAAAGTTCAAGACATGGAGACTCACTTTCTCCTCCCTATGCAACGAGCATGAATGGTGGTTATCGAATACTCTATTTCGTGTATTTTTATTTACCACACTGAGAATCTGAATTTGTGTCTTGCAGCTGAAAAATACCATGATGTGCATTTTTTTCCTTTTGATTAGAACAAACCAATATTGGTTAAACGTCTCTAATGATAAGGTGCATTACTTTTTCATTTGTCCATAGTTTTCAAATATTGTTTACAGTTACAAGTTAAACATATACAATTTTATAAGCTCTGGAAAATCCGGATGCCGTACATTTCCTTAGATATGAATTCAAATCCGTACTTTTTTGGGAACATAGAACCGTATTCGAAACCAACTTCATCTTGCTTTCACGGAAATTACGTGGGTGAATCGTAATTCAATGACGATGGGTGTATCTTCCGTGAGTAATGTTATCCAACAACGCAGTTTAATATATCATAGAACACATAATACATAGAACACCTAGAATATCTAAAACAGATATTCTAGGTGTTCTATGTACTGCAAAATAATGACAATAATGCATCAGACCTCTTTCAGCTATTATATGAATTTCTTGAACCTTTGAACTCACTGCGCTAGCAACTCGAGTAGTAATATCACCGGTGATGACTCTACTGAGCCCTTTTCCACTTGTCACAACAACCTCTCTCCTTGAGAATTGGCCTCTCGAAGAGAGAGAGACTTGTCATTTCCCGCGACGCTGCGTTTACGTGCGGCGAGAGAATTGGCTCTTTGGGATAGCGCTTTGACGAGCCACCGTGATAAAAAAATGTTCTTTGCCAAACTGAAGGACTCGTTCGATTGCGGTAATTTTTCTCTCTCCTCTTCACGGGAAGAGACAAGTAGGGCGGGGGAGCGCTTGTAAATTGGGAGGGAGAACCTTTTTTCCCCGTCCCGAAAACAGAAAACACACACTCACTCGCCTCTCCTGCCTTGGCGGCCTCCTCTCTGTGCCCCCATGTGCCCGACTGATGCCCCCGCACCTCCCCCCACCTGCCTCCTCCCCCTCACACTCCACTTGGTGCCGTTGACATGGAGTCAGTCCTCCGCTCCCTTCGCCGTCATTAGAATTGTTGATTGGTCACGGAGGTCAAAGTCGTCCCCCTTCGACAACAATGCCCTGCCTCTAACCCCTCCTCCTCCTCTTTCTCTCCCCACCCCCGCTCTACCCATCCCCTCCCCTCTCTATATCTCCCCCATCCCACACCCCCCAATCCATAAACACCACCCCTTTCCTCTTGTTTCCCGATCGTCTCCCTCTCCCATCCTCACATCCAACTTTTCACTCCCTCCCATTCTTTCGGAAAACAATCGGATGGCGAAGGGGACGACACTTCTTATAAGACGGCGCACAACTGCTTGCATTTGTTTTCCCGAAGCGCACGAGTGCAGTCATTTCCCGATGTTTGTGTGCTCGTATGTGCAACAAATTCTGGATGAGGAAGCGGAAGCCTTTTTATTTTTCGTTATTCATTCTTTCTCTCATTCTCTCTGTCTCTCTCACTTCGCCTTCTCTTCTTCCCATTCGCTCCGCTCGACGCGAGCCGGTCATTGTGCGTTTTCCTGAGTATGGCGACGGAAGAAGTTCGAAGAGACTCATTATCCATGCGCCGAGGAATACATACACCCTGCAAGACTTACAATGAAGAGGGACCTGCGTGCCGCAACGAGGACTTACTCGCGCTTCGCTCAGCACGCGTCTGGTTGATAAACACTTCGTTCATAGAACTGTTTGCCTACCTCTCATAGGAACTGATGATGAGGCAAGCGCCGACAACATTGTGGAAAATTATTAACTATGGGTTCTTTCTATTCACTATAGTGTGCTGTTCACTGCGCAGCACAAGTGTTCTCTTGATTTCTATCAGTTTTAGATCTTGCGCGCCCGACGCAGGAAAAGAGTTCACGTTCGCTTAAGTATAGAAGAAGTTCGGTAATCACATTCGTGATTGCGACATTACTATTCAATATAGATGTAAAATATTAAAGTTAAATTCTTAATGAACTTTCACAGATATTTTAATCAAACGACCACTTTCATGTGACAGTGGACACCATCACAAGGGCAATACTACTGGTGATGTTCAGTGAAAGATGAAACCGGTCTTCTTATTAAAAAGAGTGTGAAATTTTGCAAAGCTTTTATCTCTTAATTATAACAACGAGGCTTCATATATTTGAACTTAACTATACTGAATTTAAGCGGTAAAACATGGATGGTGTAAAATCTTATAGTAGCTGTGAGGTACAAAAAACTTTTTTTCACATGCGCATTTTGAACGAATCTGGCCACAATATACATCTCGTATATCAAATATTCGGCAGTGACAATAGCGAATCTACCTGCAGACCTGGCAGACCGAACTTTCTGCCAGCACGCATCGTACCATTCCTCACCGTCTACATCGCCGCTCTTGTGCACTAAGGCGAGCTGAAGCAGGCTGAGCTGAAGCTTTCCGATCTGGGCAAACTTAAGCACCTTGAATGGTAAGCTCCCTGTGTATCATGTATTTGAACTAAAATACGTCGTTGATTGCAAATTAGAGAACGATCGAACAAGGCAAATAGTAAAATTTGTTTTATTCTTTCAATAAAATTCAAATCATTGCTGGACGAAAAAAAGGTTTGTGCGACTCCCCTCATGATGATATTATAGAGGGAATACGATGCAACTGTTTAAAAAAAGAGAGAAAAGTGAATACAAACTTTTACGCGCAGCTATAAAACAACTGTTTCAATGTAAATTATAGATTGGTAAAATAGATAGAAATATTTTGAATTTTCACTGTAGTGTCATGATTTCGGAAGTAAATGCCACTCACTATGGACTCATGTGGAGAATGGTATTCTGGTATAACTAGGCATATCACGAAATAAAACTATATTGCTTTTTAACTTTTGGTATTCGCCGTGGTTTAGAATACCTACTTTCAACTATTGCTAGATATCGCTTCTCTCGCTTGGGATTTTATTTGACGCTTGACTTTCCTTCAATTGTGTAAATATTGATCCCCCAACAAATGACATTGTAATTTGCGCAGATCCATAGCGTAATCTTTCCCTGTCGCGCGGCTGTGTCATTTGAAAACATATATTTTTATGCCAGAGGTCAGTCGTTATTTACCTTACTCCGTGTATTCTTCCTAAAAAGACTGATACTGATAATGCTTCATCTTTACCAATAGCTTTTTCATTTTTTACCTTGATATCAGCCCATAAATTTTATTTTTTATCTCAGTATTTTACCAATGTGCTTCAGAAAATCGATGATTATATAATTCTGGATAAGCTCCTACTTATGCGATGCGATGCGATGATGCGAAACATGGACCTTGAAGAAGAGAGAAGAAAAGTACTTGGAAAGCTTTGAGATGTGGCTGTGGCGACGAATGGAGAGAATTAGGTGGAAAGATAAGAGTTGGGAATGATGAGGTGCTGAGGAGGATTGGAGAAGAAAGGAGTATCTTGAGAGAAATTAGAAAGAGGAAGACTAATTGGATTGGGCATATTTTAAGGAGAAATAGTCTTCAGAAATTAATTATAGAGGGGAAAATAGAAGGGAAGAGAGGAAGAGGAAGCGGGAGGCACAGAATGCTGACAGGCATCAAATAAGGAAGGAGCTATGAAGAGACAAAGAGAGAAAGAGAGAGGTCCAGGACAATGCTAAGGAGGCAGTACCGTTGAAACCTGCCGAAGGACAGAATTACAATGATGATGATGATGATGAAGCTCCTACACCTAAACTAACGCTCAGTTATGCGCAATCCATCTTATGCGAAATGATTTTGTCAGCTGAATATTTCCCCCTTAATGCGTTTTACAATATAAATGCTACATACAGTTTCTCAGGAAGTATTCCTAATATACTTTCCCAAAGTGAATGTAAAATTGACGACAATCGAACCCATCGAACTAAGGTTTTTTTTGCATTAATTGCTGTACATCAAGATATTAGGATTATTTTCAAGGTTTTTTTTCAAGGTTTCATTTTTAGGTTTAGAGTTTTCTCAAGGGTTTTTTTTTCAACCAGTGGTAGGTCATACAGTCAAACGTTCATGGGACAGTACAATTTTTGGGTGGATCACGACGTCCATCATAATGAAGGTGGCTAAACCGCTGTTGAAATTTAAAATCGTAAAGTTACGCAGTCTGTTATTCGCACGAGTATAAAATCACTGCAATCGCCTTCAACCGTTTGTATTATTTTTGGTAGTAACGAAGTGACGTATGCCTGACCAGTAAACATGCAGAGGAATGTCATTTATTTTTAATTGTGGAATGCAATTATTGCCAAGGTATCAAAGTTACTCAGAGCAATATCATTAACTAGATCTCCGGTGAAATATTTTGGTTACATTTAGACCATGGAAATTGAGGGGAAGAATGAAATTTGCATTTATAAGTATTCTGAACTCAATATGCGAACATTTTATTCAGATATTGGTCTTTATTTTCCCATTCAGGAAGTAATAAAGGTCAAAGGCAGATCGTTAGTCTTGAACATATCATGCTGACTTCCTGGAATTTTACAATTGACTTCCTCTTAAGATTTTAATCAACGGTAATTCAAACAACATTCCTGAAAATTATCATTCATTTTGCAATTATAAATTATATTAGTGACAACAGTGAATCCTATTTTTCACCATGATATCTGTATGTATATACTGTAAATCAATATTTATTATAATTAATATGTTGATTTTTTACTTTAATTTTGGCAGAAATATGTCCTAAAGAGCGGAATAATCCTGGTATATGGTTTATAAATATGAGTTTTTATTGACTTTCCGTATTTCAATACAGTCCTTTCAATAATTGGGGGCCTGTAGTGCAATATTATGTGTCATTTTAATGTGAATTCTTAGGATATTCTGTTACATTAAATTCTAACTGTTGTAATATATATTTCCTTATTTCCGTTCTAAGGATGCGTAACTTTTAAAATAGGGGCCACATGGAAACACTCTTTTAAGACTACTACGATTACTTTAAGCCGGGGAAACTCGTCGACGTTTTTTCGTCTCTTTCCCTCTCGGTCAGGAACATAAATTGAAAGTTGAATCTGTTTGGGCAGTCCTATAGATAGAGAATAATTTGAATGACATGCCTTGAGGATCGTGATAAAATATAAAATAAAATGGATGCATAGAAGTATAATGTTAAAAAAATAGCATTGATTATTGAACGTAGAAATTTACATCGCGGTTACAAGGAAAAATACATATAGTTTAGAAACTAGATCCCTAAAATTATTGTATGATGTGGACCAACAAGACTTAGAAGTCTTCTTTATGTTTTATTTGAGTTATCGGATTATGAATATGTAAAAACACCAGTGTCTGTCTATATTGTGAAATTACGACGCAGCCATGTCTTGAATTTTCAAATCACCCTCATGGCAACCCAAGTTTTAAGAAACGGATAATACAGTCCCAGTACATCTACGCTTATTCTGTTTTATGCAACTCTATGTGATGATTTCTAAAGGCGGTTCAGTTGTATCGTATGATTGTAAGCAGTTTTTGACTCTGCCGGGAATAATTTGCGCCACACGTGATCCAATGATTATAGTGCTGAATGCCTGCTCTAAAACTTCACCCGATAACCTACTGGGCATAATGTAAACATCGAGATAAAGTATTTCCTATACCATATTTGTCTTTCTCTTCGTACTTAGGTGTGGAAAACGTAAATCGAGTGAAGGTGTTATTTCGCGTCTGAATGGTATTTAAGCGTCACTAATCCAGGAATCAGCCTCCTATTTTGTGTGTCCCCACTCCCAATCCATCTTGCACCGAGCACGTACCGGGCCTTGTAACACAACGATACAACAATACTTAGGTAACGTCCTTCTGAACAACTGAATCTAAGACCGTGCTAATAACGGGAGGGGAAAGATTGTGAAGGAAATAGTTCTTCTATAGCATTAAAAACTACAAGTTAAGAAGGAAAGTTACAAAACAATCGAAGTGCTTTTTGATTTTGTCGAATGGCTGCAGAATTTCCGTCATATTTTTATTTAGTTGTTGAATTGACGATAAAACGCTGAAATAAGAAGATAATATGGCCGATTTCCGGTAGTATTATTTCAAAAACAAAGGGAGCGCTTCCCGAGATTCGCCACGTCCGGCACGCGTCCATAAATGCATGAATAAGAAGCAAAATATTTTCTTCTGATGATTGCTTCATTTCCCCAGGCGATCACCTTCCGAGCGATGTTTCCGAGAACAGTAAAGCAACGCTCCGAATCGAGCATCTCGGCTGTACTCGTTGAAGCGCCCCAATTCCCGGAATCCATCGCGAGTCGTCACCAAAGAAGACAGAGAGGATGAGATAAAGGGGAGGGGCAGAAGGGAGGGACATATGTATTTATTCAAGAAAGTCGCCGTGCCATCCGACTCCGTCCTCTCACACCGAGGGGATCTCATTTTTTCCCCCACATCTTATTTAAATGGCAGTTGAAAAGTCTCACTGCCCCGAGGAAGGGACCGAGGCGACAAGCTAAGGCCTCTTCGTTTCTTTACTGGAGAGAGAAGCGAGAGATTTAAAAAATTAATTATAAGGCAGCAAATTATCATGGCCAGGCAAAAGAGTCACGCACGTAGCAAATGAACTATTTATAATTCACGTCTGCAGGGCAAAGAGCGCTCCGAGAAAGAGGGGAGGAAGGGGAGGGGTAATGGAGGGGAGTGCGGTGGTGTGGGGGAAAGCGTTTTGCGGGAGAGATGGGATATGGTTGTGAGTGTGGCAACAGCGCGCGCATAGGGGCTCCTTGTCTTTCTTCTTCTGCCTCCCCGCCTCCTCTCCTGCCTTGTGCCGGCATTCCCATGACACCTTGGGCGATTCCGCTCCGCGTCCGCCCTCTGAAGGACTGTCCACACATGCGACCCGGCCGGGGCGGGACACTTTTTTTTCTGTCTGCTCGTTGTCCCATCGTTCTGACCACCACCACACTCGGCGACGGACTCGGACGTCCATCGCCTCGTCTCCTGCCCGGAGTATCCGCTTGTGGGGGTCAGGGGTGCGCGAAAAAGTCCTACATACATGGCCAGATAGATGTATACGTATGAAAACATATTTGCATAAGACACTGTATTCAACCAGAGAACAACCAAATCGATAGCGTAGTTGAAATAAATGCAGCCAATTTCTAAGCACGTTAAGTTGCCGTTTCGGTTAGGGAATCACATGACCGAATAATTAAATAATTATTATTATTGAGATCTGTGTACGGTGATTCCACCGGGAAAGGGTATGTATGCTATGTTATTCATATTATGGACACTTGTGGAAAAATTTATCCTTTATTACGTGTATCGGATAAAATCTCGCCTAAAAGCTCAATGCCATTTTTTTCACATATTGAAGTTGATTTAAATGGGGTTCAATGGCAGAATGGGAGAAGTAATATTTTCCTATCTAATAACTAACGATCTTTGAGTTTCTGATCCGGGTCGTTTTAGCGCGATAACTGATAACCGGCATTGTGTTGCTAGCCCATCGTATGAGACTGAGTTCAAAACCCGGCAGTTAGCGCAGAATTCAGTCGCTTCCCTTGTTACTACTTCTAGAGAAATGAAGGAGAGTAACCAACCGAATGGATCCTTTGGAACTGAAATACTGGAGAAACCTTGAGTAAGCACCCTAAGCATTTTAGTTGGAACAAAATTGTATTCGGTTTCTAAGGAGGTCATCACATAATGCACTAATATACAAAATATTCGAATATAAATATGCAAAAACATTTCCAGTCACTCGCTTGCTTTGTCCAAGGATAAGTTTCAAAAGAGATTAATCTTTTAAGTCAAGTTTAGTTAAGAATATGCCACATGCTCATTAAGGATTGCGCATGTATATAGTGGGGAGAAATGAAGTTAGGGATAGAGTTCTCGCGAGCTTAATCGGAAAGTCTCAGTGATAAATCCGGTTGGACCTTTGAGCATCTCCCAGGTGAACTCCAGCTGAGGACTTTCTCAGGGGTAGAACTTTAATGGACGACGTAGACAAGAAAGGGAATGGAAATACGCCAGCCCAACCCGACCACCTCCCTCGAGATCGTGGCATACACTAAACCAAGGTTTCTATTCGAGTTCGCTCACCGAACTGAGTTTTGATGGTTTGGAAAAAAATCATCAAAATATATTTTTTATTGACAATATTAAATAGGTACTTTTTAACAAAATAAGAATCTAAGTGAGCGCGTTATAAACGTTATTTATGCTTATATTTAAATTTAGTCAGTACTTAGGTGAGAACCGTGAATTCACACATTTCAGACTCTCAGAAATTGGCCCGGTTAAAAAATTCAAACAGAGAGGTTGGAAGTAGATGGGAAGTGTCTGTGCGTAGGTTCTGGAGGTAGTGAGTGGACAGAGGAGTTGAAAGTAAGGAAAAAAACGAGGAAATTAAAAAGATAGAAATAGCGACTGGTGAAAAAGTCGACGTTTAGCTATGCATGCATGTTAAATGTGTTGGAGAGAGCTATGCGGTATGCTGAGTTACATAGAGAAAGTGTTAGAAGAAAAAAGGACACACATTTATGTGGTTAATCGGAATACTATCTGTTCATTTTTCCTGACGAAGGACGCTAGACAACTAATATACGAGGGATACCCGAAAAGTTAAGATGTAAGAAACTAAGAATATTTCTTGCTCTCTTTATTATCAGTATTACTTATGGTTGATTAAGGACGTGTCTATGATCACTTTTTCATGCATTATCTTGCACGTTGATGTATTTGATAGCCTCGGAACGTGTTCTTTTCATCCCGCTTCCTGGAAGTCTTCCCGTTTGGGCCGCAGATTTTGGATTTTTTTAAGTTATCCTCCGTCAGCATTTTCGACACTCATCCTGCACCTGGTTTCCGAAAGCCCAATCTTATTTTCGTTCTGGACTCTTCTGCGCATTGTTCATGAAGTTTATCAATGGTTAAACGCTTGACTGTATTGGATTTCATCACTGACGACAGATCGTCTTCCTCTCCTTCTTTTATCGTGCTCACTACACCATCCTGACTGAAATTCATGACACCATTTTGAATCGCTTTGTCTAATCATTAAATCTTCACCGTATTCAGGAACGAGCTGTCCATGAATCTCAGCAGCAGTCTCCCCTTTTGCGTGCAAAAATCGAATCACAGCACGAGCCTCGCATTTGGGAGGATTTGGAATGGACTCGGCCAATATAGCAGTGAGAGACAAGTTTCTCTCAGGAATGGTCAGGCAAATACTGTTTCGTTATGATAAAACTAAAGGCTGTTTTCCTCGAGGCACTAAATGGCAATGTTTGATGATCAGAAATTGCAAGAGCGCTGGCACGGAATCAAGAACAGGGGCTATTTTCCCATCTTTCGCTAATGCATTTAGACATGTATTTTCATAATTCACCGCTTTACACGACGCAATTTTCAATGCACATCCGAACATACATACATCAGATTAAACCATAAAGTTCCTCATGCAAAACGTTCATAAGAGGCACGATAGTGCTACAAACCATGAGTGTAACTAGGATTTGGTGAGAGGGCAGGTCACCCAACCAACAAATGTTAGAGAAGAGCCACGCCGTAGAGTAATGTGTTGCCATATTTAAGGAATTCCAATACCATTGTGGATTGTGAACAAAGGTAACTTTTTCTTCGTTCATCTTACGTCTACTTTTTTTCAAGTATTTAATTTATTTTCTTGGTTTTTGGGGAGGGGCAGCTTTCTACAAATATATTAGAAGGATACGGGACAATCGGAAGGATATAACCGCGATTTTAATGGAAGTAATATTTTAGACAACTAGGGCAAAGCGGAAGAATTAAACGAGTGGTTCTCCTGCCTCAGTGAGAAAAGAGACGAAAATACGGCGGCGGATGAGCCCATAAACAAAGGCGATACGTCGTCAACAAACTGCCATGCAAGCGATGAGGAAGATACAAAGGTGACAGCTACAGAAATGTTTAGTTTAATACGTCAAAAAGGAATAAATAAATCTGTCGGGCTAGATAATATATCCATCAATGCATTTAAGTTTGCAGCAGAAGCCACAATTCCGCACATTTGCACACTTTTCTATGCCACCACGAACAACGGGGAGTTAGCTTCAGACTAGGAAAAGCAAGTGTTATACCACTATTTAAAGGAGGCGATAAATCGCGGGTTGAAAACTACAGACCTATAAGTCTAACTTCTGTATTTTTCAAGGTAGTTGAAAAATAATTTCTAAATACATACGTAACTATTGGAATATTGATTTTTCAGATACCAGCATGGGCTTAGGGAAGGCTATTCCTGTGAAACACAGTTACTATGGTTAATTCAGGATATTTCCGGGGTTATAGACGAAGGGGGAGGGGAAGGGACAAATAGACGTAGTTAAATCGATTTTTAAAAAGCATTTGATACGGTTCCACATGATCTGTTGTTGAATAAAGTGGGAAATAAGTATGAATATTGACGAAAGGGTTAAGTCGTGGATTTAAAAATTTCTCGATGAGTTAGGGTTAGGGTCGGATATGAGTATTTAGAGGAAACACCAGTGACGACAGGCGTCCCTCAAGGAAGTGTACTAGGCCCACGATTACATATTTATAATTTATATCAATGGCATAAGAAAGGTAGTGGAAAGTGATACTCGTCTCTTCGCTGATGACTGTATATTATATATAAAGATAAAAAACAACATTGACAGAGATACTTTCCAGGATGATCTAAACAGAATATCTCAATGGATCAAAATTAATGAAATGAGTGTCACTGCAAAAAAATCTAAATTAATAACATTTACGAGGAATGAAATAAGGGAAAATAGGGAATAAATTGCTGAGATAAAGTGTCGAAAGCAGTGAGAAATGTAAATACTTGGGTATAAATTTAACGGCTAACTTGCAATCATGCAGAAAAGGTGGCAGGAAAGGCTTTCAAAACTCTTCACTGGGTCATGCGGAACCTCAAGGGGAGCAATAAAAGAAACAGAGGAACTAGCCTACACTTCCGTTCTTCGGCCGATACTAGAGTATGCGACGACAGTCAGGGACCCAAAAGAGAAGGCCCATTCTCATAAGCTTGAGAAAGAATAGAGGGAGGCGGCTAGGTTCTACACCTTTCCTCCACTTTCCCCACTTTCTTTCGAGAGTAATATCATCAGGAAGGCATAGAAGGACAGATATTGTGACTGCAATGATTGTATCGCTAGGATGGGGATCCCTCCAACTGAATAAAAGGTGAAAAGGTTATGTGGGATGAACAAAATAGTAAAAAATGAACAGGACTGGGAGAAGCTTACAAATAGGACGGAAAACCCCAATTACATCGGGCGGAAGTACCACCAATTTAAACTAAATTTCGGGGAACAAATATAATGCAAAACTCCTTCATCAACCGAGGAATTAAAAGAGTGGGATGAGTTTACTGAGTAAGTCTTACGCCCTTACCTGGGTCTGTAATAAATTTTCAAAGAAAGATATGTAAACTTTGCCTTAAATAATTGACTCGAGTACGTGGATATGTATACATTGTTGTATTTCATTGCCCGTATAGTCCAATGACCTTTGCTGAATGTCAAGATGTCTCCTGTAGGGTTTTCTCCAACTCCCTTATGGTCCATTCATGGAGACACAAGGTATCTCATACAAGTTTTTGATATTTTATGGAATGGACTGGCCGTAAATGTTTGCGGTCCATTTCCTAATATTATAAGGTTCGTTGAGAAAAGACTGAAATGAGGAATTGCTGTTGTGTTGCTTGTCTTGCCTGAATTGAAACATGGACATACGAGTATGTTATTGCACTACCATTCAATGTATTGATGTATGGTACCACCTGACCATGTTGTTATCTTGTATTTTCTGATAAATTCGAATAATTACCCCCACTCCCTGCCCTCCCCAGATCGCGCCCATGCTTATTTCATTGTATTTGTCTCTTGTCAGCTCTCAATGGAACTGTTTCCAGGCATTTCTATTTTGGGCTAGGTACTTCATTGCCCTGTACGTCCCACCTCTCATCATATATGTCTTCACGCGAAATCTCTTCCTTCCTCTTCCTCTAATCCCATTTATCTGTTGCAACACCCCTGTCTCACTCCTCTTTCGAGTGTAATATCATCAGTCTCTTCCTCTTCGATCGGCACTACTACTCTTTGACCCATGTAGAGCTGTTTTATTGACATTTTATCCGTCCAGTCTACTCCAATTTCTTATAGGAACTTCATTATCACCTCCCATTTCACTCAACCAAATGACTTCTTGTTGTCATAAAAGCAAATTTACATCTCCATGTTCACCCGCAACACTCTCTCTATCAGTATTCTTATAAACCCAATTGCATCTCTTGTTCCACTACCTCTTCTAAATCCAAACTATGTCCATCCCAAGTTTTTTTCTACCCTCCTTCTAATCCACGTCATTATTAATCTGACCATCACCTTTGTTGCATGGGCATTTAAGCTAACTGTTCAGAATTCATTACAGATATATACATCCTTTTTTGGCATGAGTACCATTATTGTCTTTAAAAATCATATGTCCAATACCCAGTTTCATATATTTTATCCATGTGATCGGTGAATATTCCTATTGCTTTTTCCCCAAGGCCTTCGGTGCCTCTGCATCTATTCCATCACATCCCACTTCTTTCCATTTCCATAGGACCGCTATCAATTTCATTATTTCATCAAGTAATATTCGTGGAGCCATGGTATCTTCCTCACATTCCTCATCATTCTCCAGTTCTATACTCTCGTTGTTTTCATTCGCACAGTATAATTTTTTTATGTTCTTTTCTCCATTTAATCTTCATCTCCTCCATATTTGTCGTTAGTTTCCCATTCTCATCTTTCATTCCTTTCTTTCTAATCTTTCGTGGTTCACTCTTATTGAGAACTTCGCTCTCTTAAAGAATTCTTCCTATTTCCCTGTCTTCTCAAGTTCCTATATTGATTAGCACCGTTCTCTCTGCCAGTTTTCTCGAGTGTTATCCGTCTCTCACCTTAGTTCATTGTTTACCTTCCTATACTGACTGGCTTTTCCAGGTCTGTGACGTCACTTAACCTCTTTCTTCTTTCCTTCATCTTCTCTATCAGTTCTTGGGTGACCCATTCTTTCTTATTTCAGCTAGGTATCTCTTAACATATCAGCCTCTGTATCCCAGGCATGTGAGTGCTCTTAACAATATTTAGTACTCTGCAGAAGACGGACGGCAATAATTAGCACGAAAATACCAGTCTGACACAAACTAAAGAAGTGAAAGGATGTACGTCGCATATTAATTTCTATTCTTTTCCATCTTAAATAGTGACAATAAATATTCCCACGGTACTGCTTTGGACGAGAAAGAGGTGATTATCTCAGTGAAAACCTGCCGCCATAAGTTAGAGCGAGGACTAACACCGACCGGGCACACGCGCCCTAGTGAATCGCAGGATGAAGGCAATAGATATTGAAGGAGATTATATGGAAAAATGAAGTGAGTGGACATAACATCATTCTTTAATGTGTAAATTTCTTTTTTGTAGAATAAATAGTATTTGAGAAAAAATGTGGGGCATTACTTTCTGGGGAACCTTCGTATTGGACTTGTATATTTACTTTCCGGATATTCATCGTAATAACGTCGTGAAACTTATTCTCATACTTTTTATGTGACGGGAGAACAATTATCCGTTCGTGACGCGAGATGCAAAAATTCGAGACTATGTCCCAAGGAATGTTGAGGGCGTCGGAGGAGTCGCGGATGAATGGTCGTGGAAATCAATTGACCATCCCGGGCCGACCGACCTATGCCTCTCTCTCTCTCTGTATCCCCATTAAAACTTTCTGCTCTATTCCGTTGCGATCGTCACCGTGGGTGGGGCGGGGACCGACTCGAGCGAAGGAAGCCCCGGAGCAAAAAAAAAGAGATTCCGCTGCTCTTTTCATTCATTCTCTTTATATATCCCGTCCCGTGATTCCTCGCCGCTCTCTCGACTGCCGGAAGAAAGAGAAGTCCCTTACACGACGCGGCACGCACTTGAAACGGCATTGAATTCGCTCGGCGAGTGAGAGAGAGAGGGAAAGAGGGGAAAAAAGAAGCATTTGCCACCACGGCGCTGCTTTTTCTTCCCTGGGCGTTAACTTTTCGAGGTATCAATGCCCACTAACTCGCCGTCCTTGATGGGAAGGTCTCTCTAATTGGTCCTTGCTAAACGCATCCAAGCGTACGCAACGCGAGGCAACAAATTTCTGAACGAGATTCGAAACGATTGCGAATACTTGTGTCCTTTTATTTAGGATTTCCGTAATCCAGGGGAACGGTACGAGCCAGAGCACCCCGTGCAATATTTATCATCTTTCTCGATTTCATTCTCTGAGCTAGATATCAATAAGTTTATTTTGTTTCTATCTTACTGATCAATTTCAAAATATGCCTGGAAAACTCTGATTCTCAGGGGAAACACACTAAGCACAGCTATTGGACTTGAATACAGTTTATTAAAGCGGCTGCAGATTGCTGCTACGCGTGATGCAGAATTCATTTGAAGCCTAAATAGACCTCTGGATGGATCTCTCGCAGCAATTGTTGCTGATGTCTTTCAACTTCCCTGCTTGAAACTTGGAAATTTTCTGGGTCGTACAATCTTCACGACAATTATTTGGTGACAAATAGGAAGATACTACTTCAGTATTCCATAGCCTCCATACTCAAAATTCCTGGGCCACGTATGAGCGGGCATCACATGTACAGCTTTTCCGTACTAATTATACCTTCATTCAGATAGTTTTGAATGGTTTCTAATTGGTCCATCAAGTCAAGGTTCCATTTTTATCGGTTCAAATCATTCTGAATCAAGTATGAGTAATGTTAAAATATCGTCTGAAAAGCTCATTTATATATAGAATATATAAAGCTCATATAGGAGATGGAAGACTTTTGCATCTGTACGGATAAAATCCAACTCTTACTCATTTATGCTCTAATTTGTTGGCTTCACAGATTTTGTTCAACAATGCCTAACTATAAAGGAAGCTGATGCTAAAAAGGATTTACAACTGTTAGCGCGCTAACAGGGAATACTTGTATTCGTTATAGGAGTTGTAGTTCTAGTCGTTCATCATGCTGAATATCCATTTTATACACTTAACTTGTTTCATAGAGATTTCGAAAAAGTAAAACACTGGATCACTATGTTAACCACACAAATATAAAGACATAATTGCCAAATTCCTCCTGCCGTGGCGTAATTTAGAAGACTAATCTTGGCGGGACTTCGTCTCTCATCTGTGCTTTCATATTTTCACCCGAAGACGAAGCGACAGACTGCAATCCCCAAATTCTTCTGCCTCGCATCTCAATAAATTCTGAAATTCAGTCCTTTTTGCTAGCGCCGCTGAACCCGGTGATAACTAATTGTGAAGCTCGGCAGTCGCTCCTTCAACGAGGGTTATTATGGATTACTTTTCGCCGGTAGAAAGCTGGAAACTCGAGATCTGCTCGAAACAACAGTGAGTATGGTGCCCAAGTTTTTTTTGGCGAAAGGGTAGGCATGCTGTTGTAATTTGAGAATACAACTCACTAGTTGTTTAGAATCATTTTTTAAAAACATACTTGACGGGAAAATTCTATTACTTTCTTTCTGTTCGTTTGGTAAGGCATCGAGAGCGATGTCAAAAAGTGAAATAGCACTATATTTTTCGTTAAAAGAATGTTTCTCCAAAAATACAGAAAATTGACAACGGGAACAATTTTATGAAACCCAAACAGGAACAGTAGCAGTATCAGATGTATTTCCTCATTCGCGTATACACTGTGTAAAACTTGAAGATTAAGGAGAAACTTCACGCTGAATACACCCGACATTCGATTTTTTGTTCGATTGGCGATATAACTTTACTCTTAGTCGAATTTAATTGTGAAATAGCCGGCAGCATGAGAAGTATGCATAAAAGAAGTATCCGAGTGCATTGAAAAATGCCTAATGATACTTTCATTCTCTCAAATTGTATCTCTCAAAACTGAATCGCAGCAGTTTCCTTGAGATGTATAGCTAGTTGCTATAATGAACTTTGCAACAGTATTTTCAGCTAAATTCATTAAACATATTTATAATTAAACCCTTCTATAGAAGAAAAGATAAAAGTATGGTAGACGTAACAAATGACCGAGCATAACAGTGATGTGGAGTTGGTTTTATGGCCAATTTCGAGAAATGGAGGTTTTAACTATGATTAATACGAGGATGATCTATAAATACATTCAACATATGCGGTGATGATAATTACTTCAAAGTCGTCACTATTGGAGAATAAGCTAGTATTAGATCGAAAGGGTGGAAACCACGCTTTCCATTGGTTGAGCAAAGGAAATGTTGGGACCATAAGAATTAGGTCGTTAAGCACTAGCGTGAACCGGCAGCTCTGGTACCCCTCTACCTCAATTCAGTTTTGGAAATTGATCATTCTTTTATGCTGACTGTCCACCAGTTAGCGATAAGGTTTTCTTTTCCTCTTTACTCGACGTTTATGATGAACGATGAGCATTGTGTGATTCCAAAGCATAAAGAATAGGTGCGAGTGATAGAGAGAAATATCTTCGTATGTATCATAATGCGATGCAGCCGTCGGTATATCTTTGGTGCCTCGGCGATCTCATGAGATCCTGCCGCCGGGCTCCCCTCGTTTCCCGCTGAACCCTCGTCCGTCCCTCTCCTACCTTCCTCCCGTTCCCCCCCTCCATACACTCCCCCCTCAAATGAATCCCCGTGCATCGGATTCGGCGTGGGAAAATCGAGGGAGAAGAGCGAGCGGACTGATCTCGGGGCCGAGTCGAGATTCATATCGGCTGAGCCTTTTAGACACGACCACCCTAGTAGATGGATGCTAGTCTTATCTCGACGATCTGCTACAAGATTTGTTTCAATTTCAAACATTCCTCAACTAGCCATTTCATTGCACGCTATAATCTCTAAGTGGGAACATGAATTTTTCTACCAGACTGACTTTAGTCTGCAAGTGTACTGCGATTATTCAAAATTAGTGTTTTAATTGTTTATATTCATTAATGCTTCCATATTTTTATATTTTGAAATTAAATATATTTTTTAATTTATTTAAACATAATTTTAGTTTCTCTGGCATGCCAATCCGATTGGCTGAGATTTTTAATTCAATGTCATCAAGGCAATTTTTTGGTTAGGTTTGCATCTTTCTCATGTGTGTGAGTCATTCAAAGTCTCCTTGATTATCAACGAGAAATTTGCATTGAAAAAGTTACTGCACCCACGGAATGAGAAAAATTATGCGTTCTTCATTTGTGAATAAGGTTTCACACGTGACATGACATTACACGCATGCATTGCTGACCTGAAAATTAAACTAATAACTCTTTTACAGTCAATCATCTTTCACCAAAGTGCCAAAATTAAAGTAACTCATAACCAGCTGCACTTTCTATTGCGATAACTATGCATTTTTAAACTCTCTCGGCTTTTCAACATTTAGACTCAACGAACTCAAGACCTTCTCAAATTATCTAATTAGGAAAATCATTGTGTCAAGAAGCTTTGCATTCACTCGACAATTTTCCTAGCCAATTCTTCACCGACTCGTGGGAGTAGCAACATTGTTTGACAAAAATTTCGAATGCCGCATGCATACTATTATGCAGAAGTTAATGATATTAATGCGATCCTATAAACTCATTGGTGCTATTTCAATGCATTGAATATAATATATTCAAGGCCTGTAAACGTAGGACTTTTCAGTTCGCGGAATCGCATCAATTTGATTGAACGTCTACAATATATAATGATATACCTGAAGATGACGTCGAACTTCGAAACCCGGGTCGCAGAAAATAAAGATATGCGGAATAACAAAGTTAAGTGTCATCATTATAATGTTAACAGATTCCACAAAGTTACGCCTGATACTACCAATTAAACGTCTACAGAATATCATTTGCGCCGCGTATGGCTTTCTCTCGCCTGAAAACAAAATCGGTTTTATTTGCCCGATAATCCCTTCTACGCAATCATTTCCACTGCAGAGATATTCACGAAAACCGCTTGGAAGTAAACATCCCAACCTCAGTTTTCCCCATTGAATCCGACATATTACAGCGATTGCCCAACGTTTCGCTGAGACTACGAATACGGGTGGGTACGGGTAGGAACCGGTAGAGGATAACATTCTCTAAAAATCATCAAGGACAAATATCTCTCGGTGCGTGACTACAAACCTACTGATATTATTTTGGCCTTCGAGTTTGCGAGCATGGAAAACATCTTGCCCTGCGATCGGTAGAAGGCCACGAGATTTTCAATGTAATCGAGGTAGACTTGGGTTTTTGTTTTCCGGTGGGTTTTGTTACAGTAATTTAATTCTTTTTTGGTTTTGAGTATTCCAGCAGCTAAGATTATATCGCACCGCCTACGAAGTAAGATAAGCACTGCATCGCTTCTCGAATTCGAACCTAAGACCTCTGAATCCCCAGTCAAGCGCGGAAAAAAAACTGGCAACCTATCCGAGAGTGACTGCAGAAATGCTTAAGAATGAAACTCGATGTATTTAGCACACTGGGTGGCATAACCTGTGTGACCAGCTGTGTCATGCATGACTTGATATCAGCTGACTATGTTTTTCTGGCGGGTGGCGAAACTTGGATACTTATATTGACGCCCAATGAAATTTGTGACTCCTGTTTGGTTGGTTATTAGAGAAAGCGACCGACAACTTTTACCACTCTCACCGTTATGAATAGATGGAGTGGTTGGATTAAGTTGGATTGATTGAGGAATGTAATATGGGCGGAGTGAAACCGTTGACATTTACTTACTCCTTGGGAAATGCGTTAAGGGGGCCACGGTGCACCATGTCCATAATTTGAGCATTTAGACTAGGGAGGCAGAGACTACCGGGCAGTCAGGGTAGATAGCTTATTTGAAAGCCTTTTGATAGCAATTTCGGACCACGAAATTATACCCCGAAATAGCCAGTGTTCGATTTTTTTCCCTCTCATATTCTATACTAGTCACTTTAATAAAGCACTTCATTGACCTTTAAACAGAGGAACGGTTTACTTTATATTTTCCGAATAAGTAATATTCCGGAAAATGTTTTCCGTCAAAATTTTGGGGCATCAGCTGCCACCTCTTGCATTCTCGCACTAAGCTTGAGCAGTTTAGTGTGCCATTCGTCGGGTATGGCCTTCAAATGCCAACAGCGAGCACTACTAGTAGCCAGGATTCCATTGAAACTTTGACGCCGCTGCCGTGAGTATCCTTATCCCCTTCCTTACGTGATTTTAACGACGAATTCAATTTCCAGCGCAATACGCTCTCAACCGCCGGATTTACAACGAGGTGTTAATGTACAATTAGGTGCTGGGAATAAAGAGATACGCGGAGAATTTTAAATCCTTTCTCCATTTCCTCGCCATATTACATTATGAGGGAAATTTCCGGCGGAGGAGGGGGAGGCGCACGCGTGCCCTGATGTCCAACAGTGTCGTGCAGACACAGTGTCCGTCCCACCTCGGGAGTGTTGACCCCACCCGAATGTTTGCCACCCGTTTCTTCCGACCCCGAGGCCGGGTCGGCGGGGGAAGGTGTGGGGGGGGGGAGTCCGCTCACTGCCCCCCCCCATTTCCTTCCTTCACAAGCTCACGCCCAAATGGCATCAATTAAAAAGGAACGAAAAAAAGAATTAAAGCAGGAATCCTTCCCCGCGGGGTCCTTAACACCTTCGTCCGGATACAACACGACCCGGAACGTCCCCCACCCCAACCGTTAAACGCCGCCCCTCACCCCCCCCCCTCCCCCCCCCCGCCCGCCCACACCCTGAGGAATTTCCGGAAAGCTTAAGTAAGAACCATCCAGCTGCTTTGGCCCTCTCGCTCACTCTTCAAGCGGTCGGGCTGTTGAGCTTCTCGTGAAGGCCACTCGGCATTGGAAGTCGACCTCAAACGTTCTCTTTCCTCCAACCACCCCCCCCTGCTCCTCCTCAAACCCGGTTCAGCACGGGCCGCAAGCCCGGAGAGAAGGAGAGAGCACACAGCACGGGCAGCAGCAGCAAGCAGGCAGTGGCAACAGAGATAGGAAGGGGAAGGCAACAAGAGGTTGCCATATCCACTTGCTGCCATAGCACGGCCAGCACGCGAGCAGCGGGCGCCTTCGCCCTCCCCTCTACCGCTCCGCACATTTCGCCGGCGGCACATTCCGGTTCATCTCGGGAGGAGGACTCTTCCCCACCTCACTCCCACCTCCCACTTGCCCCCCCTCCTCCCCGCTCGTTGGCTTGTGGACATTGGCGGCGACTGCGGCGTTGCCAACAGCCGGGAATGTGGCGATCCACGAACGAGAGATCGTATCTGTAACCCGTGGTGGTGATTGTTTCTCGGGCATAATACGCCGTGTGCGGATGGTCAATTTTTTTCCAATATCGACCTCGCCGCATTGAAACGTTTGTCCGAGGCGATGACACCGAGATGGCGATGCATATCGGGCGCAAAATCGATCAATATCGTAGATAGATATGCGTCGGGGGATTCCGTTTATCCCCGACGGACGATACCGCGCCCGGACGTCGCCGTACGGTACTGTCACGCTCAGGGGAGGAGGTGGGGAGAGGTTTGGTCACGCTGTATCAGTGCGTGATGAGAGCGCTGATCGGAGATCAGTTTTAGTGTGATGTCTGGCTGGACCACATCAATAGTTGCATGGATTAAGGAACACAATAGAGGGATATCCCTCTATTGTGGTCCATAATCGTGGCTTAATCTTAAGCGTGGGCGTATACGCCACGATTGGTCTGCGTAATCATGAAGTCATAATATACGTAACCAGCCGGATAACATGGTTTAGTTTTATACTATCAAGTTGAAAACATTGGGATATTTCGAATATTAATTTGTCATGCTATCGTTGGCCAATTTATAGCATGTGAGCGACAAAATAATGTATCTAACATTGCCAATTATGCGAAGTTATTTGATAATTTTCTTTTGACAGCCATCTCGGCTTAAACATTAATCTCAAATATCAAGTTTTTATTCCATGAGGAGTGTGCCATGTATTCTCTTCTTTTATGTGAGGTTAGACCGATATTAAAAATCGCCGATGCTCATCGTATTTACTGGGTCCAGATTGAAAATGTTTCTTATGATGAAAAAGAGACTTTTATCTCTTATATTATCTATATATGTCTTTGCAATTGGCACTTAGTGTCCTATAATTTTATTTTGTGACGTCTACCAGTGTAAACAGCCACCTAGAGACAAGGATTTGAAACATATGCGATTCACTGCGATTCGGTCAGCGTGACATCAGTGCTGGAATTTCTCTATTTCGGGGGCTCCTGTCGTGGCGTCTCTTGTAAATCTTGGGCATAGAGAATTAGCTGACAGCGCAGTGACTGTTTGACCGATCAAGGGATACTATTGACAATATCGTACCATTTCCTGACTAAAATTGAGGATTCAAGATACATTTTCCAAGAAATAAGCCGAAATCCAGACACGGGCGATGAATTTAATTAGCTGATAAATCAACCAATCATGGTAAAATATAATTTTTACGATACTTGTTTGATTCTTACTCAGTGACTAAAATAAATAAAATATGCATAGAATATTCGGAAAGTGCTGGGAACATGTTTGGAATGCTGAAATTGGTATATAAAAATTTGTAGTTTTATTAAACTTGGTCGGCCACATACAATTATTGCCATACTAAGTCCTTTCTCCTAAGATTCACCGTAATAAGTCCCATAATACCCTGAACGTCATTTCAGGAGCGTGACCTGAGAGTTATAGAACTAAATATGGTTAAACGTGCAGACTTAATACGATTTACCTTCTGATGTTGAGCAGCTCATACGATAAATAAATGAAAAGAGCCGCGCTTGCTCTTGAGTCTTCAAGTTCTTTTTTCGTGAATAACCGGTTCCACGACCGCTTACTTAATCTTAGATTCCATATTCGTGGGCAGCATTATTATGGCCCCGGTCATTTTCATTGTTCGAATCGAACGTAACTTTTCCATTTTCTTCTATTACTGTGAAGTAACTGATAACAGAATTAATTGATAACAAATAATCAAACGGCAACGTTTACATGTGCTTTATCTTTAGTTGTACCGGTAACTTTTTTCAAGTTGTAATTTTACTTGTAATCTCCTCACGAAATAATCCTTACAGTCGTGCAACCGTTTGGATAAATTTGTAATCGGTACGTAATCGATTAATGTTTAATGTCGATTACTCCACTTCTCGCTTGCATGAGTATTTGTTTGTGATCGCTTGTTTAGTAAATTAATTTTTACTATTTCTCTCTTCATTGCATTTTTAAACCATATCTTCATCACAAACATTTCCCAACATCAAAAATTATATGCATTATTTTCAAAAAATGTAGAACACTTAAAAATTCAATGTCGTGGTAATCAAATGCATGTAAAGTAATCGTAATCTTATTATTATTTAAATCAAATACTTTTTTGTAAATTAATTTTACTTTTGCTTGAATACTTTATTGGTGAAGTATTTTTAATGGATCCCAATTACATTTTTGAGTAATTTACCAACACTGATTATTTCCCTGCTCCTGTTCAAACGTTATGTGTTGTGGACTTTTATGCAAGATTTTGTAATGATCTCATCCACTGATTCTCGTCGTTATTTCCAGGGCTCCAGGAAGTAGTTACTTGTTAGTGAATGATGTCGCTTCATCTTCTCACATCGCAACCGAAGTTTTCGCGACGGCATCAGTGGCGGTCATTTTACTCCGTCATAATTAACATCTAATTCATCGGAGGGTCTCCCCTGCTGCCTTTTCCCTCCATTCCACTTCCCCTCACCCGCTGTGATGAGGAGAATTTCCGAGTACCTTGCTCCAGACAACATCCGATTTCCAAGGATTCTTTACGGCACCTCCCACTATTTTTTACTCTCGCAAATGATGCTTCGTCGCCCCGGTATTCCTCAAGAGTAGCATATTGCCCTCACCGAAGCGGTTTGAACTCTTCCGCGTTAAACCTCCCCCTCGGAATTTTGACCTTACAAACAAGTGTTTATATTCCAATTTTACAATTTCCAATTGTTACGGCTGAAAGACTTTCAAATGTTTACGATCCAAGCGACGGCAGTACAAATTCTTGGGTAGTTTTTCTCTGCGTTTTCAAAGCAGTGAACGCTACCAGTCAGAGAAATCGTCGATAGTGAGTTTTTGCTTTAGACAGTATTTTTCTTGCATCTATACACAACGGTAAATTGTCCATTTAGGTTCGTATAAGTATGATTATCCTCAAGAATTTACCGTCAGATTTTCTGACCTATTGTCGAGATGAAGATAAAATTAACTGTTTCTTCTTAAAAGTGGACCTTGATGATAACAGACGGCTATACATGGACCGTGTCCTTCTTCTTAATCTTCCGGGTCTAGTGTCCGGGAACTCCGAGTGGGCCTTGAGGCGCCGAACCAACATATTGTCGTTAAACACAGTCTTCAACTGGAATGTCGGCTAGACAGGTGAGCACAGGTATAGCTCATAGTCTCTAAGGCTTTAGTCACAATCAGTAGTCAGGAGGGTAGGATACTATTCCTTTCCCCAAACATTCGTGTTTTCCCTGGCCACTAGAAAGTGAAGCCGCCGGATTACGTGAATATGTATTTGGTACCTCTACGAATCGTAAATTCATGAGGATAATCATACTTCTACGGATCTACCTGTTAGGTCAATACAAGACAATATAAGAAAATATCATTCGTTTTGAGATAAATCGATTCATAAATATTTTATTTTAAATTGGGCATCGCTGATCAAAATTCTAATATGCTGCATTTCATCGTTCATAGTGAGTTCAATAGTGGTAACATTATTTGATGAGGCATCATTCCACCATTCTCCGTGTGACTTATACTTTCAAAACGAATTGTCAATTGTGAATAAAGGGGTACAAAAAAGGCGAGCGTTTTCCATTCTGTTGGAGTTGAAGGGAGCCAGAATTCTCAAGGGCAAAGCGTTGTCTCAGTGTTCTCTGAATGTCCTCTTGCCGACCTCAGTGTTCTTTGTTTGCTCTGAGTGACTCACCTAATTACTTAAACGGAGGATGGATTCAGGCGATTGCAGGGCAAGGATCTGATGAAGGTGAAGTGCTTGCGTTGCATTTTGGGAGATGATTTAGGCTTTGACTTATTTCTTTAGTTGTGGCTTTGCCTTTCAGTGAATAAATGTCAACGATCTCGTAATTCATCGCTTGCCAAGAAGAAATTTTGTTGAAAAAACATTTCTAAGTTGATAGTGGGCAATCGTATTGTTTTCAGAGTATTGCTTGAGGTGAAGGGTATTTTGGATCATTAGAAGTTTGGCTTCATAAAAAGCGTGATACCGACCGTTGAACTAATAAAAACTTATGCCAAGATAACAACAATACTTGTAATGCACTTAAATCCGAATTAACCTAAAACCGTTGCATCCATTTCTTTAAGAATTGGTAAAATAGGCTCAGTAGAACCAGGGGCCAAGTTTTTTCATGACATATTCTAAGAAATATCAAGAATATTTTATATTCTATATTTTAACGTATACATGGATAATTCATTTATAAAAGGTACAGAAGGTAACTCTATATCATCCTCTCCCTATATTATATCTCTCAAATATTAGTTTTTTACCTATCCAGAGGGACATAGGAGAAGTTATTGTAATCGTAGCACCTAACAACTAACAAAATCGTTCGAAACATGCCACTTCAAAATAATCGCTATTGTATATATCGACGTTTAGATGATTTAATAAAGTCGAATCTAGCCGCCATAAATCTTTTCACTTGTGCAAACTGCAACCGTTCATCTGCTGTCGTTGAATAACATTTCAATTGCACGATTTACGTGAATTTTCCTATATTCAATCCTTGATGATGGGTTACGGTAAAACAAACTACATTCTGATGATTCAGTGCTACCCACTCTATTCAGATGGATATTAATTTCTCTATTTGCGCGATTGGGTTGATAGGAAAATCTGCCTCTTTGTTTTCATGCGTCAGGAGTTTTTTTGCCTGTTATTTTTTTCATTGCTTGCGGAAAGAAGCAAATGCTCAGTAAAACTTTCAGTAAAGGAACGTGAAATATATTTAGTTGACTAAAAAACTCTCACATTTGACAATAATTATCTTGCAATCAAAAAGTGATGTCATTAACATTTTTATGAGCGATGCTATCCTCTATGTGGTGGTAAAAACATATTTTCGTTCGTTGTAACGTTTACACGAGATTTAATATTCCCTTGATTCACAAATAAATTCATTTAACATATTATATATTATTTTTTAATGATGAATAGCGTATAACGTGCTCTTGTCTTAAAGTTCATATGTAGCTTGTGACGCTTTCATTGTCGTGTTACATCCGTCTGCTGCTGTAGTTTCAGCGTTTTTCCTCCGAAAGACATGGTGCATTTTTTTGCATAGTGGAGTCCTTTTGAACCAATCAGTTTATGGCTTCATATGATGCGATCGAATATCGGGCAATTCCGCTCCCTTTTATCGCTGTTACGAAATGTAAATAAGGTATCCGATTTTTCGGCAGTTTAGTTTGGCAGGGTTGATGACATGTCCCAGGGAGGGAAAACTCCTTAAATGTCCAGCGTAAACAAAGTGCGGCGAGGCCAAAGCGGATCGATTTGTGTCCCCGACGCGATAATCCCTCGATAATTCCCCTCGCCCTATACCGGCGGCGCGGTGCTCTCTCGGGACGAAAGGCCTTCTGTTTGACAATTTTCTCAGCCGAGTAATACGCCGATATTGGAGGAAAAAAGGGACCTGTTAAGGCCTTCCGCTAACGGCAGTGGATCAATCAGATGTCATTCAACCAGTTCTTCGCTTCAAGCTGACCTTTTGGTGGCGAGCATTCGCGCCCGTCCCCACAAAATGTAATCAGGTGTGTTTGGGGAATGGGAAAGGCGTAAAGCGCGGGCCCAGCCAGTCGGCCTGTTAGAGAGGATGGGTCACTCTGGCGGATAATTCGTTTATGGTCATCGACGCGCACAAAACAGTCTCATTAGGCGAATGAGATGCGGCGTTGAAAGGCTATCGGTTTCTTCGTCCCGGCCGCCTGCCCCGGGGCGGGGAAAGAATCCCTCACAGAAAAAAGTGCCCAGAAAATCTGAGGCTCTCTCTCATCTCCTTCCGGCAGCCTCCCTAGGTTGCAACTTCCACTTCTTTAAATGCCTCGCCGTCTCAAGGTCCACCTTTCCCACTACGAACCTCACGCTCGCATTGGTGGTTTTTAAAACAAATAATCCGCGCGTTCGGCATCGTAGTCATGTATGGAATTGTTGTATCATTATCACTGATATTCTACCGTTTTAGAATGGCGTTTGTGGGAGGGTGCAATCTTTTGACTCCACCCTTTTTTTTAGTTCAATAAACCAAAATCTGTACACTTTTTGTCCCTTTAGCACGGCGGACTCGACTTCACTCCCTCCATCTCATTCAACATGGCTTCATCTTTTTCATTTCATTTGCATTTTTCAAGTTCATCTTTTTCGTTCCTTTTCTCAGCTTACCTTGCGTTCTCTTTTCAACCCCATCCTTCATCGCCCTATTGTTATCTAATATCTCTGCCGTTCGCGTTTCTTCCTTTTTCATAAAGACAACTTTAGATGGTACACTTTATTGTATATACATACAAACAAATATCTGAGCTCTTTCGTGAGGAAGAGTGTACCGTGTTGCACCGAAACGCGGCAAATTTTATGATTTACTGAATGACTGAACAGGAAATAGAACTTGCTCAAATGCCATTCATTTTCTTGTACATTCTATGATACAGCCGTTTGTACAATAAAATGTACCGTGTAAAACGGCCTTAATGCACACAACATTTTCTTCTCTCTTTTCCATGCGTAATACAACTTTCTCCGTCTTTTTGCATACATAACATGCCTCAACACATCTCAACGTCGTCCGTTCTGCATCAAAAACCAAACTCTCCGTTCTGCGCAGGGATTCAATCCATATCAAAACTCCATTGTTAAAGATTTTAAATTCCCTCACAATTTAAGGAGTCAACCTTTTTCTGTAAACGGCAATCATTTTGGATAAGTAGCAGATATCGTAAAGTAGCTGGAGAGAGAACGTTTATATCTCTGACTCTGTTAATCCATCCTCATCCTGTACCAAACTACCAATGGTTATGCTATCATCATCTTTGGGGGATAGTCATAAATGGATTTTTTAAAGGAATACGGAGCGTAGCAGATGAACTCTCTGGTCTGTCCCTTTGCTTGACTGCAAGTTTTTATGTTAAGTATTTCTCTAGCCGACACTTCCCGAACCAGCTGTCATATTCCTTATTACTGTTAAATTAAGTGTCACCTGTTTAGTCTGCTTACCTAAAACACCGGACAGTGAATGCTGCTTAACCGCTCTCCTTCGTGGAAAGATCATCATTGGATTGTTCTCACAGGCCCGTGGTTCGCAGGGCCTGAAAGGTACTTCCTAGAGCGTTTAGGGGTACGCAAAAAATTAAAATATGGCGGGAGTAGGTTTGAAGTAGCAGCAAGAATGTAAACAGTAAGCATTTTTTCTGGCATAAGGGGTACATGCACTGAGAGAAAATACGTAAATGAGAAGAGGTTGGGAACCACTGGCTTCAATACAATTTTTAGAGTAACTATCGGAAATTGTCATCGATGGAAGTGGTGGTGGACGAGAGCGACGTTGAGGCATAAGTAATAGCGGTGGGAGGACCGTATGGGAAGGAGTGACGCTGGGCGGCGCGCAGGCAAGCCAAAGCAACTCCTCTTTGGGAGCTTAGAGCGCTCGCTGCATGCAGGCACGGCGGCGGCGAGATCGGCATCGCGCTTGATCGGGTTTTCGAATCAATGTTTTGTCACTGCGGGGAAAACGAGAGCTCACGCAATCAAAAATGCTGGAGCTCTCCCGCTCTACTTCGGCGGAACCCACTCGAGCCACGGGGCGGCGAACACCCCGAACTCGAACACTCGATCACTCGGCTGAGCCAAGGGGAGGGCCTTCGAGGCCCCGGAGTCGGGGTGAATCGAGTCGCTGGCGACGCTAGTAATTCAGGGGTGTATGGCTTGATGGCTGTGCATGCACCTGCGCGTCCCGTCTGAGCGAGGAGTTTCCTCAACGCGGAGCTTTCGCAATCAGTGATGGCCTAAAGCACTCTAAATTTAATTTCAAGAGAAAAAATCGTCATCAGCAGCTACCTGTCCGGATATTGGCTTTACTCAGCTCTCCATTCCACTCTCCTCTCAGTTAACGGTTTTATTCCTTCACGAGTCGTCAATTTATCACCTCTAATTCCATTCTTGACCCTACTCAGCAATTCTTCCCGTTTGTCTCTCCTTATATTATCGCATCCAAGGTGCAGTTACATTTCAGATTGTGTCCAGCTAGTTTGTCTCGTCTATTTTAGAGTTTTCGTTCCACAGTCGTAGGCAGGAGAATATACCGAAAATATGATCACCCAACTCTTCCTGGGGCTTATATCGGTGTTTCTCTGTCCATCTGGTCTTCACCATTATTCGTTAACACGACGCATTAAAGATTACTTTCTGCTTTCTTTATTGGTGATTAATCGTCCAAGATTCATAATCATACTAGAGCATGCTACATTCATATATTTTAAGTCCTTTCCTTATTTTAGGCATATTTTGCTTTCTGTTGGTAGACAAAATAGTACTGTGAATAAATATTTTTCGACAGTTGTCGGTAGTTCAACCTACAAATGGACCAGCAATGGATAAAGGAAACTTTAAATCCAATACCACCCTACCAAGCTTTATTTCATTGATATGATGGACAAGTTGTAACATGGGGGCCATGGATACGATAAAAAATGAGCGCCTTATGTTTTCTTTGATCTGACCGCATTCTAATAAGCGTTCTCAGCTAAACGCTCAACTCAGTTCCGTAAAACAGTCCCAATCTGCTAAGAGCCTAAACAAAAAATACACATTGCTCATAGCATAATGAAAAAGGAATTTAAATTAAAAACTTGAAAAAATATTCAATTACATTTTTGTTTCCCATTTCTTAGATCCTAATAAAGATACCATCGAAGGCAATAATTCCAAGAGCGTATTAAAATAGATGACATAACTATATATTTTACTCATCTGTGAGGCTAGATTAGTCCTTCGAGGAAAATGCCCTTTATTCAAGCAAATACATAACCCTCTCATTGAATTGCCTCGTACGAAAACAACCTCAAAATTTTAATTACTCTTTATAATAAGAAGAAATAGAAGAAGAGACTATATTATAAATAGCAATGAAATATGAAACAATTTAATCCATGCAAAAATGTTCCGCCGCCCTCACTGTTTATCTGATTCCAGGAAAAATTGACTCAAGTGCATAGTTTGAGAAGACTAGGGTGACAAATCCGGCCGGCACGGCTTCTCGCCAAGCTGCTTTGATTCGCGAGACTGACCGAGAGAGAGAGAGGAAGGGTTTTCGAGGGCCGTCTCCCGGTTCAAGGGCCGGCCAGGAGTGAAGACAGCCATTCTCCCAATTCAAACCCGCACGACTGAAGTCTGACGGCACTCCCCAACTCTCCCTCCTTAACTCCATCCTTTCCATCTGCCCGCTCTCATCCCCTTCCCACCCACCCCTATTACACCCACCCCCTGCCCGGGGGGGCTCTTCCCACCGAACCCCTCAAAAGCACCGCCGCTGCCTCCGCGGACCGAATAGGCGAGCCGGCGGCCGGCCCCGTGAGGAAGGGCCGGGAAGTGCGAGCACACACACCCATATAGGAATGGGACAGGGGCGGAATGGGAAAAGGAGCACTGAGTGGGGGGTTGAGTTGAGGCTGAGAGAGACCCGAGCGTGTGAGAATGAAGAAGGCCCCACGGGGGCCAGACGGAGGGGGGCCTCGCTAGGAGGGGGGAAATGCAGGGACCCTGGGATTTTGGGAGGGAAGGAGGGACGAAATGTTGCTCAAACAGGGCCCAAAAGGAAGAAAAAAAAAGACAGTGAAGCAGCGGTCGTATTCTCTCCTTCCTTTTGCTTTGAGGACTGGTCGTGATGAGTGGAGGCACAAACGCGTCGGAAAACAGCGTTTAACGCCACCTACCGGGTAAATAAGGAGCGGCTCTTGGATCATTTTCCTTCCCCGTTCACATATCCCAGGTTGTGTCGTGAAAATCTCCTCTAAAATCGTCTCCTGGAAAAATGTTTGCAGTAAACATATTTATTTTGAAGCCTTTTTTATTAGCGTTTGATGAGCATTTAAAGTGCTCAACATTGAGGGTTCAAATTATCAATTAGTACCTACCCCAATAACCGAGGAACCTAAGAGACGAGACGGGACGCAGGGATTTTGGAGATTTTTTTAACCGAGCAAATAAAGTCAAAGGAGCAATATTTTTTTTGGATATTTAGAAGTATGCAATAAATGGTGTTTTTTGCCTCAAGTTTCAGAGTGATATAGGCATTTGACCCCGGCGCGCCGTGGCGGTTAGAATATTTCCTCCTGTGACAAAAAAAGCGTGAGAAAAGATTAACCATGCCCTTCGAACGCTTTTATTTCAGGTGGAAAATATTCGTTTGAATTAATTGGTGCTTATCATGAATTTGTCCTATAAATATGCCAAGACTTTGATGATCTAATCTCTTAATAGAAAACAAGAATCAGAAATTTACAAACATTTATATACTCCGAGAAAGTATTTCTGCGTGAAAATAAAATGCGATAGCATTTTGAAAACATCTCATCAGTGGAAAAATACCCTATTCCCATGTAACTTTTTTAGGAATAACGATCGTTTAAGGTGGTTGGAGCGGTTTTTGGTGATGTACAGATTTGCATGAAACTTTTCATAGGCGTACTTATTTGTAATATGTATAAATAAAATCGGAAAATCGCATGTTGACGATTTGGTTTCTTGGCAGTCTAATGCCATTTAAACTTGTAGTCTTATTGTACTTTACACATTTTGTGATATATATTTCGATGACATATGGACATATTTTCTCATAAACGCGAAAAAATAGCATTGCGTCATGCCGAATACATAACTAGAATTCATATACGGTTTGTACGTCATTTCGAATTCTCCACCGTAAACCCAAGGTATACATAGTGATTGCAATTCATACGAAAATGTTTAAATATAATTCTTGAATCATATATATTGCAACATGTATCAAGGAATCAAGTAATGAACATGCTATCAAGGATGAATGCAGCATGTTATCAAGGAATGAGTGCCTGTCTAAGGAAGCGAAAATCGTCGTGTACAAAAGTGTACTTCTCCCCACTTTGTTGTATGGTAATGAAACATGGGTAGGGTAAACATAAGAGTAGACTAAATGCCGTTGATATGAGTTATCTGAGGAGTGTCTGCGGCAAAAGTAGGATGGATAGGGTCAGGAAACAGTGGGTCATGAATGAATGTGTGTTAAATGCTCCAGTAATGGACGTGTATGAAAGGAGTGTGCTTCGTTGGTTTGGCCATGTTGAGAGAATGGATGAGAGTAGAATAACGAAACAGAGATATGAGAGTAGAATGAATGGTGTGAGAGGTAGAGGTAGGCCGAGAAAGTTGTGGTTGAATGTGGTTGAGGAAATTCTTAGGTGGAGGAATATTAGGAGTCTTAAAAACAGGAGGGCGTGTACGAAATGAGGCAAAAGAGGTTTGTAAGGACAGATCAGTATGGAGAAAATTATTGATGCAGAGCTAGGTGTACAAATATGTATTTGTGAGTGAAACTTTGTGTATTTGCCTACCCCGGAAGGGAACGGCGTGATTGGTATGTATGTATGGATATTCCTACGTGTAAACAGATGTACTTTAGCAAAATGTGGTCCAAGGTTTTTATTCCACTTACTTGACAATTATGAAAATATGCACTCAACAACTCACGGCTCGCGCTTTAACCATCCTAATTAGCCTATTTTTTTCTAAATCGGCAAGTATGCATGAATCAGTCTCTCTTAACATAGAAAAATCGACCGAAAGATGACGATGGCATCATTTAATTCCGGCTCTATGATTATGCGGATCAAGCGGGTTGAATTGAAGTAATGCCTGAAAGTTACCGTACCCTCACCGCGGATTCTGCGTCTCTATCTGACTACAGCTTTTAGAAAGCATCCAATAACACACGGCACGCATGCTAGGACGCTGGCTGTGAAGAAAGGAGATAATAGAGGAAAGGAATCATAGTGGGAGGCTAGTGAAGACCTCTGTGCGCTTTGTAATAAAAGCATGAAATTTCGTATACTCAGTAGAAACTTAAAATGGAGAGAGAAGGGACGGAGTTTGAAGAGTGCTTTTAGAGATATTGTCGTGCTTTGCTTTTGTTGTAGCCGCGAATGTTCAGGATCAAAGATGAGTATTCATATTCATGTATTTGTTTTAATGTATACTTCTCTAGCTTAGCTGTTTTTATCTCGTGTATTTATAGATTGGTAGTAAAATATAAGGCCTCATCCCTTATATGCCAAATTTTTCTCTTGATCTTTCTTACTCACTGTTTATTTCCTCCTTGATGCCGTAAACTAGCGCCTAAACGGCCTTCAGACTTCTCTTAGCTTATCTTCTTTTAGTCTAGGTTTCGCTATTATACAACACCACACTCATGTCTAACTCATGACTTGTTTTTTTTACGCTTTCACTTCTGATTTCCATCCAACTCTCTGCCCTTTCTGCTGGAAAATACCTCTTTTGATTTTGTAACCATTCCTCTAATATAGACATCAACATTACTATTTTCTCTCGTAGATATAATCCCTATTACTTGAAATACGCCCTAATTAGCCCAACTAAGTTATTGTTTGTCCTTATTGTTGCTGCGAATATTCAGAATCAGAAAACGTTCGGCCATGCTATTTTTTGGTAGTTTGGCGATTTGAATACCCATTTAGGGATATTAAAAATTGATTCACTGAATTTTTGCGTTTAATACGGCCTCCCACTCCATTCACTCGATTCCTTTGACTCATGCCGCGTCCCTTAATGGTCTTTTGATGCATGGAAATTCGGACGTGCATCATCCAAAAAGTATAAAATTTACGTAAAACTATATAACGACCCTTGCGCAAGGCAGATTTTATGCAACTGGGTGACAAAGGATGTCAAACACGTCCCGCAAATCAATCACGCCGACAAGGAAACGAGATCGAGAACAAAATAAGTTCAATTGGCGTCCCATATTTAAATGCATAACACGTGGCTATCGAAAATCTGTGTGGGGCAGGGGCGGCTATCCCCGGTTGTTGGCAGCGATGATGCCGCGCGGATTGTGGGGTAGCCGAAGCATTTGATGCTCCCATCACCCATGGCGTTATAGTTGATGGCTAATCGATAGTCAAGTGATAGTTAATCCGAACTATCCCAGGCAAATGGCATAATGTCCACCATTAATGTTGCATCTTTTCGCTTTTCCATGGCTGCTATTGCGTAGCATATAAGGACCTCATTTGTTTTTTATCATAAAATTTATTGTTTAGTGAATAACAGTGAGAAAATTGAAGGTATAATATTGTAAAAAAACACATAGGTATGACATAACTGTTGCTTCGCAGCGTTTGTTTTGAACGTTGCCGAGTTGAAGTGTGAATGTTCTGGCTTCGGCGGTGAATTTTATCTCCCGATTAATTCAAAGCGGGCTCTTGTGGAGTTGCTATGATGAGGTAGACGATAAAATTCATAAAAAACGTACACAATATTTCTTTTGTAGAATTTAGCAAGAACCTTCTAGCAAAACATTTTTTTCAACCTCCGAGACTTGCATCTCTAATCTTTCGACGAGTTTCGTCGTGGTAACGAACTTTGGATGTGTTCGCTGCTGCACTGACAAGGTCTGCGTCCTTGTCTTTCATCTCTTTTGAACAGCAAATACTTTTTCGTTCCTCAACTATTCCTGAGGTCGCGTTTTAGTAATTTGGGCAGCGTGGAGAAACTTCATTATATTTGAGCTGGCGCTAAACTTAACCCTTAGCTCCTCTCATACCGCCATCTAAATCTATTTGGATTACGTGCCATGTCAGCCGTCGCAATAGGGGGCGTGGTAGGAGTGTTAGGTTGTAGACTTTGGAGTGAGTTTGTGACAAAGGCGCTTGATATAGATGTCTTTGAATAAACGGTTTCGATTTACAGTTGATAGAATAGTTATAGTTACGAATTTAGAGCAAGGAAATTGAGTCTTTGAACCCTTTTAAGTCCCGATGCCTACGTCCAAGCTTCCATTCTCTTTTGGTGCAATCTGGGAAGAGAATTCTTAGTTAAAAGTTGCATCTGTTCCTCTGATCCTCCCAGTCATGTAAAATTAAAATATAATCTAGTGATTCAATTATAGTTCATTTCTTTGGTTACTTTACTCGTACTCTTTTGAAATAAGAGCTGCAGGGCGATGTATTTGAGGCATTCCGAACTGCTGATATTATTTCATTACTGTTTTCGATATTATATATTTTTCCCATCAAGGTCATATTAATGAGTGATATTGTTTTCTTTTCATTCTCGTATCATGGAAAATCAGGCGTAGTTCCCGTGACGCTGTCCTACGTAGTATACCTTCAGATTTATGCGCGGTAACATTTATTTTCGTCTGGGGAAATAATGCATCTCAACTCGAATGTCCTCCAACGCCAATTCCAAACGAGCAGTCCAGCACGAAAACAGACGCAACATTTTCATGTTGTGCATTATTATTATTATATCTTCGCACTGCCTGCAATAAACTTTATTGGTGTCGCAACGTGCTTCAACGCCCTTGCGTCATCGAGACTCGAAAACGAGGCTAGAGCGTGGAAACACGTTGTAAGCCCAATAAAGTTTTATTATGTGCAACAAGATCAACGAAAATAGCCTTCAATGTGAGGAAATCCGTAACACCAAAATGTAATCTACACCTCACCTTCTCAGCCAATTAACAGATGTAAATGAAGCAAGCGGGTGTCATATGAAATAACGAAAGACATTACGTTTCGCAGCTTCTTACTTCTACTTTTCACCAAAAGGTGTAAATGTGTCCTTGTTTTTGTTATTTTCCGTTAAGAATTATTTTTAAACGGTTTCATTTCTGAACTGAATCTTCGTATTCACGTCGGTATTACTAGAAATTGAGGACGCTATATTTCTCGCCTTCTGGGCAAGGGTAAACTTTTATCTGTATCTCCGCATTTTGATGGAGCCATGTGAATCCAATGGTGTATTTAGAATATTACCCATTAAAGCTCATTCCATCAATGGGACGTTAAGTTGTGGCTGGTGGAACTTTTTAGAATCAGGAATAGGAATTACGATTCCGGGTTTCTCTCGAAAATTACCCTTTCCTAACCACCCAAACTACATTTCGTAAAAGATTTGTTCCTTTCCTCGTCGGCGCATTGCTTTTTTTAATGTGCACGAGCATATTAAGTTCAATGATATAGTGTTTAGAAACGTTTTGTAGCTTGATAAACGATGCGTTTCGATATTTTTCTTCATTATTCATTATTTCATGCCTAGTGTTTTTTTGAAGAGGTAATTGTTGAAGAAAAAGCGTTATGCGTAATGAATGAAACCTGATAAAAAAGTATGATTACCATCTCCATTTTTAAAAAGGAAGTTTTACCATTCTTGCCGGTAACTGAACCGCATGCATGCACATTGCGCGTGCATATTGTGGCGGCCAAATTAGAAAACTCGATCAACATCACAGCCATGGCTACTTTGTTTCAAACATTGCATCTCCTCAGTACCTACCTCTAAATATTTTACCGGCGACTAATAGATTCATAATAGTTCCAAGTATGATAATGCCGTTTCTCGCCATTTCCTTCTAAATGGTTAATTTCACGTGAAGATGTTCGTCGATTGAAGTGTGGGTTATCTCGGATGGGATTGGACAAAGGGGAGGATTGAGGGTATTCCAAAGGCAGCCAAACCTCCCTCTCTGCCCCCCTCCTCCTCATTTAAAACCCCCTCCTCTCGTGTGATATTACTCCCCGTGATCCCACACCCCCCGCCCCGCCCAGCCACCCCCACTCGCCGCCTCGCTCGGGCGTAGCAGAGCAGCGTGGCGGACGGGTCGAGTGAGTGAAAAACCACTTCTTTTGCTTCGGGGGAGGGGGGAGGGAGGATTGTGGGGCGGAGTGGTTAAAGGGGGAGATGTATAGAGTAGGCGCCGGCTGCCGCGATCGATGCACGGAGGAGAGGGAGAGGTGAGGGAGAGAGAGAGTTTGTTACGGACAAGGGGAAGTGAGGGAGCGAAGATGGAAAAAGGGAGAAGGGAGGTGGGGTGGGGTGTGTGGCGGCATTGGGGGAGTCGTGAGGGATGGTTCTCCGGAAAAATATAACGGCGGTAAAGGGGAATAAGAGAGAAGGGGAAGTAGGAAAAAGGTTCGGGGAGTAGTCGAGATTAGGGGGCGGGGTGGTTTGCACACACGGGGGACGCATCCCTGAATCTCTCCTCCACCTTTAAGGCACTTGGATTGGGGGGGGGGGCGGTAAAGACGACACACGAGCCCTAAACCTTCCCCCGCCACCGCCTCCCCAATCTCTAGTCGACCAAGATCGGTTTCGAGTTTGGCATTAAAGGAAGAATCGGCGGCGGTGGAGAGTTTGGCTGGCCGGGTTCACCGCATTGGGGATCCCAATCCCCTCTTTGCCTATCAATGGCAGAAACGCGAATCCACACCGCGCTGTTTCACGAAAAATTCGCCTGTGGGGATTTTTTTCGGTGTTTCACCGCATTCGCATGCCTTTAGAATATCCATCATCGCCAAGGTTCCACTACCATGATTGATTAGCTGCAGACCTTCGTAATTTTTCTTTCTCTGCTGATAATTCTACATGTTCTTTGATTTTCCTAAGTATTTATCCCGCAGTCTTCCTCTTCATGTTATCCCTTCTGTCATGTTCCTAACGAATTCATTGCCTCGAGAAATGCCCGATCCACTTAGTACCTCCCGACACACTTGACTCGAGATGGTACTTTCCTCTTCTTCTCCTCTTTATCCTAGTGCATTTATCGTATAACAGTGTTTTTGTCTTGAATATTAGTTAACGTTGGTTAGCAATTGATTTGAAATACTAAGATAGGAAATAAAAGCATAGGAATTATTTATATGAATATAACCGTTAGCATAGAGAAAGCTGTGAATATTATATGGTTTAATAAGGTAATATCGTTTAGAAAATAACTAACAAAAGTGTGGTAACGTGTGCTGTTATTTATTATTTGATTATACATTAATAAGGGTCGTTATGGATATTAAGGAAAATTATACTCCAATAATTTCGGGCAATATTTTTCTTGGAATGTTTTTCCTGAATATTTAGTATGAAAAATATTTTAGCCTCTCGATATTAATTTTTGTCAAACAATACTCGAATATTTTAGCCTACAAGCACTATCACCCACCCTGCCTGTAACCCAAAAATTCTTTATTTCTTTCAATTCTCCGACTTCCGCTGTTATTAGGTTTAAGGTGAAAAGTATCAAATTATTATATAACATTATTCTGATTTGGGATTGTGCAAGCTGGCGCATACTGATGCACTCTCTTGACAACGTGGTAAAAGAGATACGTTTAGGAAATAGGTAATTTTATCATATGGACAGACTTCACGCTATAGTCGCTGGGATTGCACTGCATTCATAGCAGAGCGCCAATGCTTAATAGCATTATAAGCGGGTTGATCACACTCCTCATTACCTTAACCACGGGCAAAAAATATCAAGATGTTCTATTTATTTTGAAGATTCAATTGTCTCACGGCGGTTCTATTTTTATGTTTAATTTGAAGAAATTAAAATGACGATTCTCTTAGATTAACCATGGAGATATCTCTCAATTCCGTTATTTCCTCATTCGGATCGTGAATTGCAACGCGAGCTGCTTCATCGCCGGAGGTTAATTCACACTTTGACTTCAATGCTGAATTTCGAGATTGACGAAATGATTTCTCTCGCATTCAGGGGGAGAGCCATCTCTATCCCTCAGAGCGCCTGTAAGCCGTACTGCCGAGTGAACGCAGCTGGTGAAATATTAAAACGACCCCCCATTCAATAGGCCTCGGAATCTGCCTCGATGCCGGAGAGGAAAATGACAGCGGCGCTATGGAATTCAAAAGGTCGCAGTCCTTTTGAGTTAGCCTACGTTGTGATGGGAAGGAATGAAGGTCTGTACTACTTTGAGGAGTAGGAGAGAGAGAGAGAGAGAGAGGCGTAGGGAGGAATAGTGGAGGGGAGTTGAGGAGAGGAGAGTATAGGTTTCGGGGCGAGGGATGGGCCCTTTCCTTGGCCGCCGAGCCAGGTAAAGCCTGCGAGGAAGAGGGGCGTGCCGCGCTGTAAACATGCCATCGGGGGGTTCGAGTGGGGTTTTGCTGCCGGGGGGAGAAGGACGGACGGGGAGGCTCTGGAAGCACCCCGGCTTTTCCGGAACAAGTACGACGCGCGTATACACACTTGGGCACAACAACACGGCCTCGCGCTAGCTCAGACGTCCCTTCGCGTAACCAGCCACACGCACACGGAGATTTGACAACACTTGGACACGCTCACGCCCATCCATCCAGCCTGTTTAAAGGGTCTCTTTGAGGCAGGGCAGGCGAGTGAGCCGAAAGGAACGTATGAGAGGTTGCACCCTTCTGGGAATCTAGACAAAAGATTGGCCGCCGAGGAAGCTGACCGAAAAAAGAAAGGGAGTGGGGGGGGGGGGAATGGGTCTTTTTTGGAGAGCGTCGGTCTTCTTTTGCGGCTCCGCAGCGGAGATTTCATCGTGTTCGGAAGGGAGGCGGATTGGGACTTCTTCTTCCTTCCTATCAAAGTGAACGCACGAAACGCACGCTTTTGCTCCGAATACCTCGCGTGCGCCTGACCGAAAAAAATACATGCTGTGCACTTTCCCTTTGTGGAGTAAAAACTTTCCAAATCGTGGGAAGGTAGGATATAAATTAAGAGATTAAATGATTTGAGGTTAGAAGCGAAATGGTTTAGTCTTCATTGACTCAAACAGATAGGCAAATTTAATATAAGAGACATATTTATGTGATATGTTGGAACCGTTCCAAAATGGCAAGAGCAAAAAAAATGCACTTTTTCACTTGAATAAGTAATTTAATACGACTAATTCGATGTCGCTATTCATCTCCAAGTTCATGACTATAAGATAATGTGGTAAAAATGACTGTAGTCACATTAATTCTTTTAATAGAGGAAAGCGGCCTGTGTTTTGCTTCCATCACCAAGTCTTTTCAACGTACGTTATACGTTATGTTATTCGATATCTCGAATCCTCGAAAGCGTAATCATATCGAATGGCTAATCATATTCTTTCCCATGCATAATGTCAGACAAAACCTTAAGGATGAAATACATATATAATTTGAATTTTATATTCTTCTCATATTTTGTGAAAATATTAGCGCATCAATTGAAAGGTTTTGATAGTTAATCAGTTAGTTTTTGATTTGTCTTTGATTGAAGAAATAATTTATATAATTTTTGTTGTTGATGCTTTCCTCAATGACTAAAGATGACGTTTTAATTTTTCGACATCGTTGGCTGTTGAGGACTCCTTTTGGATCATTCTGAACCTGGAAGTATTCTCTTCCGAAAAAACACAAATCAATTAATCTAAAATGTACTTTTGATTAAAGGGTCTAATGCTCATGCTGAGTTTAGGTATTTTTTTGAAATCTCATAAAGTGTAGTTTTTTTAATTTAAGAGGTTGTGAGACTACAAGTTAACTCTCCCAACCACTTTTAAGTTTGGTCACTGACTTAACAGCTTCTCCCTCCTGCACGGAATTTTGAACAGTGTAAAATAGGAATCCGATATTAATAGAAAATCACCTAATCTCTCGGGAAATATTTTCCAGACGAACCGCAAGTTTCCTCGCTTAAATTTCCTTATCTACCGAATAATCATCGGTTGATATCGCTATCAATTTTTACTCTTTACAACTCTCAGGTGTTTATCTTCTTGTATTGCGCTTGTTTGTTTATAACGTCACTGATATAAATCACTCGTTCATTTCTCGGCATATTCTAGCTTCATACACCACGGCTGCCTATAATCATCTCGAATATTTTTTATGTAAGCACTCATATATTCAGTATTCTCTCGGCCTTTTTTTCCACATTTTTATTTTTGCTGAAGATCTGAATTTTTGCCCCTTTCATTATCATTTTCATCTGTGACAAATGGCTTCAAAGAAATGTAGAGAGGGAGAGCAGCCTAAGATAACTTTTCGAAGAAGACTTACTACCTGTTTGACACATTTTTTGGCGCTCTAGACTCATGTACATACGAAGTTTTGTTTGGTCAGTAAAAACCTGAGAGGGTTTTGAAAAAAGAAGTGGTTTATGCTAGACACCAATACGGGAAATGTAATTCTGTGAATTACCAAGGAGGAAATTGAACAAGGAATCGTAAAATCAACAAGACGGTGGATTCAAGCTGTGACTTCAGTTTACTCTTTAAATTGTTTCAATTATGATTCTTAAATCTCTCGGGACGCGGCTGAAAAATCAACATATTTTTCTTCATTTGTCATTTATTATTAATTTTCTTGGAAAAGTATCTTCCTTTTATCAGTAAGAGCTATCTTCATGACATTTCATCTTGAGAGTGCTCCCGGGTTGTTCTATAAAAGCTGTAGATAAGGTGTGAGCCCCAGTTTTGCAACCGCGGTACGTGTTCAGTACCCTTCAGTTCTGACTAGTTTCGTTGCATGAGGAATCCGTTTGTGGTAGATGGGAACAACGTTGCTCGGTGCGCTGATGTGATGCAATAGCGCAATGCAGGGATGAGGGAGACGGCATGGAGCTCTCACTCACATGGGCGCGGAATCACGGTGCAGACTTGACACAGCGTAGTCCACGCAAACACAATTAGGGCCTAAGTTTCCGATTTGGATGAGGGATGCCTTCGAGGTGGAAAAAATTCGTCATTTCGCTGCATTTCCTTCTCCACCCGCTACAGTCCGGTCATCACATTTAACCTCATTAAAGGTGCTTGGATCGAAGTGTTTGCCCAGGGCGAGGTAATTAGCCTGTCCGACGATTCGCGCCGTTATTGCCTGATTATAGCATTGCATAAATGGTAATTTTGGGGATTGAGTACATGCAATTTATTTCCGATTGTAAATTAAACGGGTTGAAGCATATCTAGGAACAAATTAGTTAATTAACTAGCGTCAGCCATCTGTATTCGCTAAAATGCCGTTCAATATCTTTTGCCGTGATATTCTACTACGAGCTCATTTATAAATACTGAAAGCTGCTCCATGTCAGAGTGCATTCGGCTCTCGTTTCAAATGCGGCTCGAATGGAAGAAGATGCGAAATTTGGCATTTACCTGTGAATGAACGAGATTGTTCAGAAATCCACAAAATACATTTCCCGTTATATTTTACCCTATCTCTTGGCCGTAGTCAATAAAAAGACGAATAGATGTAGTCTCATTTTCTGTATATTCATGGATCGTTTTTTGCTCGAAGAAACTCACTTTAGTAATATATCATCCAATCAGTGCCGTAAACTCCCGTTCATAAAAGTTGGTATGGTGTGGAAACATGTTTACAGTGTAAGGAGATCTTATAGTCTCTCAACTGCTTGTTGTTTATCGAAGATAAATTTCATTAAAATTCAGATCATGCCTAGGGATGTAGATTCTTTTTAAACCTAACTCCTTGTGGGTACCTAGTATTTACATAAATTCATCGTTGTAATCATATATTCGCATGAGACTCCATAAAGGTATATCGCTCTCTAGATCGTATATCCTCAAAAACAGTAGTTCAGGTAAATTATAAGATGTTGTATTTGTGGAAAGGAAGAATAAGAATTATGTCTAAATGCTCAACATCGTCAAATTCATTATAAAGAATAAATAACAAGTATTCACAGTGTTTGGTTGTATACCAATAAATGAAAATTAAGAAACAGTTACATATTATATAAAATGGTTGGTATCTTTCCTTAATCCTCCCTAAATTTATTAATAATAACGTTGTTAAATGAGTTACGATATAGTCCTTGGTTTCTTGCATACGTATTAAAAACTTAACCATCTTTCTCATATAATTAAAATAAATCATTAACCAGGAGTGTGTATGTCATTTACATTCTCCGTTAACAATTTCCTCACAAAATCACTGAAAAATTTATATTTCTTTCCAAACTCATTAAAATACCTTCTTCTCCATAAAATAAACATTTCTTGCTCTGCTGCATGAATGCATTCCTTTTTTTCAGAAAAAAGTAACGTCCCTCCAATCCCTGGTTTAACAACATAATCAATATTTATTATTGCAAAATTTAAATTATTATGCTTTTGATGAAAATTATTTTCATTTGTTTCTTCATTTAAAAAACTCACTGAATTGAATTTGACCGAAAATACTTAATCGCAGCAAATATTTTACTGCCACAAAGATACTACTTTTTGCGTCGAAGTCTCGGATAAACTATCTGTAAAAATGACTTCACTGATTTGTTTTTACTATTGAATTCTTGGTTGGAAAAAGTCATTGGCCTTAGCTGAGTTAAAGCACCTAAATAATTTTTGAGATTATATTTTTAGCTGCTATGCTCTCATGATCAATTAGCAATTTCTACATAGACCCAAGTATTTGATGGTTTCTGACCGACCTTCGCCTATATGCTAGAATAATAGCACTAACAGGTGGGTCACTCTTGTAAAAAGGAAAAAACCCTAAATTGAAGAGTGTTTTGAGGGCCATTAGAAATCTTTATTTGCCTTTGTCGTCGCCCCACCAAGGAATGGAATATTTCACGTTGGAAGAAAGTATACATCAGGGTTAGGCTGGCCTGGCGAATACCTGGTGAATGAACATCAAAGGAAAGGTACGTGGAGGGAGTTGCTTAAAAAGTCCGGATGATGCAGTTCGGAAGGAAACGGAAACCAATTATGGACCCGAACGGAATACTAAACAGTGAAAGTGCATGGGGAGATCTTCACCAGGCCACCGAAAAACTCACTTGGCGGGGAAAGACCACCATAATGCAGAGCTAAAAGTAGGCCACGAAAAAGAGTGCTGACGCCTTCTGCAAGAACTCATAGTTATATCACCAGAATAAGAAACCTTAGGGATGATTCTTCGTGTTTTACATTTATTGAGACATAATGGGACCTAGTCTCTCCCATGATTTCAAATATTGGTCGTATGATAGAGAAGGCAATCCATACCTTATCCTGTGAATTATTTTTTTATTTTTTGCTTATCTTGATGGCGTCCGAACAGCGCTTTTTACACACAGCCCTTTCACACACGTGAGGTTTGTCGTCTGTATGAAGTTTTTAATGTGCACGCGTATGGGTGTAGAAATGGGGAGGTCGGAGGGGGAAATTGACCCCCCCCCCCGATCAAGTATATGAGTTAAAGAACTGGTAAACAAAACGTAAAAATTACCTAGGATTTTGACGTATTTTTTGTAGCATTTGGGGAGAGAGGAAATTAATGTAGAACAACTGTCTTTGAGAAATTTAATTCCAAATATGCCACATGAAGCGTGACAAGATGATTTTTGGTTGGTTCCCTGCCCTCTCCTAACATAAACCCTGGCAACGCCCTTGACGGCCCTCTAATAATTTTGAATATCAAATTGCGTAATAAGTTAGTGAGCCCATGAGCGCTAATTGCAACGAGAAAAGTGTTTTTTTATTTTTACTCTATGCGAATGATGATGAGTAATGGTTATTTTGATGAACCTAAGCGTTTCCAGTTAAACTGGGGAGAACATTAAGATCTCCTCTCAATCAAATATATTCGTATAATCTCACCGCCACACTTGTTCATTTTTCTGCTTCTTCTCTCATCATTTTCATCGGAGTCAGTTGATTGTCAGAGAATTGATGTGACAGAGCAACCTCCCTCTCAAGTTTCACACCAGCTAATTATCATCTATACGTGGATGGTGCAATTGAGCGTAAATGCCTTCATACACCCTCGATAATACCCGAAATTTTTTTCTCGCCTCCCGTTGCAAATCTTCCTCTAGATATCAACTGGTACACTTTTACCTACACAAGCACCATTACCAGTTCATCTTATGATTTCTGGAGTTTCATACACGTTTATTAATATTAAGTCCTGTCACTTCTTATTTCCAGTTTATACTTTCATTTCTAAATACTTCCACACAGAGATCTTTCTTTAGTCATTTTATCACTTCATTCGGTGAAGCAAGTTCTGAAGCGTTTTACTGATACTGTCACAGTAATATAACATGATATATGGCTCTATTTTGAAGCAGATTGGTATTTTAATTTCACTTATTGAATTAAAAACTGCAGATTATGCCTTCTCAACAATCATATATTTGATAATTTAATTTATGCATTTTTTGATGGTGCAAAAAAAGAGCATCTTGGCAAAAATATTTCACCGCAGTAACGCTGGTGAAAGCCCAGGATGACGTGAGGATTGGATGTAAATTACTCATAAATCGAACACAATGAACTGCGGAGGACTCACAAATACGTTCCTAGAAATTTAAATTTTTTTTTTAATTTGTAGTTCGTCCGAGTTTTCTGCTATGGTTTTATATGTTGGGACAACAGTTTCGCCGTCGTTGCTGTCTGAGTCTTCAGGTCAGTGAAGAAAAGATGCAGATTGTTGGGGTTAGGTTCGTTGTATTTCTTCGTTGATATGTTGGTTTCTCGTGCAACACGCGTTTTCATGCGTGCAAAGATGAGTAAATGTCGTGTCTCTATTGAATTTGTTGGAAATCCTGCTGATTTCAATTAATTCCCATACAATTCGTGGAAAGTAACCTTTTCATTCACCATTTACTTTGCCTCTTCAAAGTAAAAGTTGTTCGCCGTACCCATCCATATCACGTTTTTTTACCTTTGTCACACAAGAACGATGTTTTAACGAAATCCATGTATTTGCACCACGGACGTATTTTTATAAACCAAAAATGTATTAGTAGGTGTGTCTAGTACGGGTGTCAATCATTTTATAGGTTAGAGCTAATGTTCTGAAACCGCACAATGATCATCGTTTTCAGGAATGTACATTGGCAATTATCCAGTGGATAGGAGAAATCAGGAGCCGATTGTCAGTCGAATGGACGTCTCTCTCCTACCGCTGCCATCGTGACGCGGGAGCGGTCAAATTCGCAAACGAATACAAGATTTTTCTTTTGATGTATATTCCACATACTAGACTCTTTTGATCCATGGCGGAATGTCCGGGGGGGGGGTTAAGCGGTGCTAAAAACGATAATACTCTTTTATTTCAAACTAGAAGTAAAAATAGCTTAAATTAAAAAAATTCTATTCAGGTTAAAAAATACTTGAATGAAACCAAATCATTGGGCCATGATTCCATGATGCACCATTTTACGTGTAGTAATTTTGGAAACTACATATGATGTCCCCGAGTTTTCTTTCATTTTGGTAAATTTCTTTGAAATCGACGGAGATCGCGCGACGGGTGCGTTTGCCAAGAATTGCCTATGGGCAACCGAGGTATGTGTACGAAGTACGTAAAATGGATTAATTTTGTTCGATTAATATAATCGTAGCATCTATAAAAACAAAAATAATATGCTCAAATTAATCAAAATAGCTAAAAATCTTCTATTAACTTGATCGTGTCATCTTGGTAGTTTTTATCGAACTACACCTACTAAACAAGTTCGGTAAAAGGAATCTAAAAATTTAATGTTCCATATGAACTGAATTTTTCGGTGAAATTTCTCAAAAACTGATACTTCCAACCAAAATTTTTTCTCAGTGCATGATTGACGGGTTTCACAGAATACTATAAGCAGTACAATGACCATCGAAGTAGCCTATAATGCAAGCCATGAGCTGCATAATACAAATACAGCTTTCCGAACTTACTCGTAGAAAGTCGAGCAGATGACTTTTGGTCGTCTTTTTCGATTTGGGACCGCTGTGCTTTGTCTCTCTCTCTCTCTCTCACCGTCAGAGCCGAGACGATAGGCGTCGCTTCGGCGGCGCGGTTTTTGCCCGCGGAGGAGATTCGGAGATAATCCGAGCGGCGAATTGTAATCCCCCCGGTCTCCACCTCCTTTCTTTCGCCATTTCGCACACCTCGCACATCAAAAGCAGAGTGTCCCGAGGAATAGGAGGTAATTAGGTAAGGATTTGAGCCTATTTGGCGGGAGGGGTCGGAGGTGGGGTGGGGGAATACGAGAAGGGAGTGTGGGAGGATGGGAGGTGGGTGGGTGGAGAGCGGCGCCTTAATTAAGACGTGGGGCGGCGGAATGAAAGGAGCGGAAGGGAGAGGGGGTGGGTGGGTGGGAGGGAGAAGAAGGAAAGGGGGAAGGGGGGGGCATTCATTCCGGAAGGGACGAACTTAGTCGACTGAGGCTGGAGAGGGCGGGGGAGCGGGAAAGAGGGGGGGGATAAAAGGGAGATGGTTGAATGGCGCGTGGGAATGATAGGGGAGAGCAAGTGTTTTCGATGAAAGTTTGGAGAGGGACCCGTTGAAGAGGGAGGGAGATGGTGGGAGCTAAGGACCGTTATTGTTTTTATTATTCTAATATTATTTGGAAGGTGGGAAATTTTTCCTGAGCGGAAATTAGTCGCAGGGAGTAAACAGTTGACGCGTGAATGAGAAGGCCGTGAAGGCGATGAGGCGTGGAACGTCTCACCCTCCACAGCCATAGCAATAAGTTATTTATAGTCTCTCATGAATGTGCATCGTTTTATTACAAATGGTAACCCAATTCATAGGTCTCTTCGTGGATGTAATTGTATCATCATTGGTTGTTCAATACCAAGTTTGGTTCACTGCAGCCCTCCATACCTCCTTATCAAATGTTAGTTCTCTTATTTCATGGTTGCTCATCTCATGTACTTCCCTCTTTATTCGGTCTATGTATTAATTCCTGGGTCTTCCTTATGGGACTTATCCCTCTATTTTTCCTTCAATTATGTTTTTCTGTTGAACTCTTGGCTGCATTTGTTATTTTTTTATGGATGTACCCTCCCCCAGTATTCCCCATACAGAGATCCGATTCGGGGACTATTTTACTTCAGGAATAGTTTACCGGGAGAAATGGTGTAATTTTATAGCTATGTTATATGATTTTCTTCTTTTGTTTGTTAGCTTGTCTTTTGGGGAAGCCACCGACGACAGAGGTCGTTAATTAGCTTAGGATTATATTGGAAATGGAGGAAGGGTTGACAGGGGTCTGGCATCGACTCGTCTCCCATTGCTGGGATTTTAACTCGGGGGCTCGGAATAGAGAAACAGTATTCAACGGGATCAAGAGAGTTGAGAGAAAAGTGGGGAGTGCTATATTAATGGATGTCAGATACTTATTCGAAAGATATATGAAGAATCATCTGTAGATTTCGTAAAAATATGCACCTCCTGTCGTATTTAGGTGTAAATAGTCTGATGCTAATGCCCGTTTACTCTACGCCCATTCTCAGGTATTTTAACAACGGCATAAAACAAACATTTAGTTGTTTCTTTAAGCGTATTAATATTCGGCCGTCTAGTCCCTCCATCCCATTGCGACTTTAATTTGCTAATATGCGATAATTACCTTTAAATATGATCCTCAACTAAGTGCTTGTTCTGACACTTGATTTTAGTGTCCTTCTAATCGACTCAAGAGACACCATAGTGATACAAAAGGCCAAAGGTGCAAGAAACACAACAGCTTAAGTTGGACGCACGAACGAAGAATCTGGTACTTAGGCAACCAAGCAACACGCGGCAACCAAGCTTTTCCCTGTTTCTCCCGACTCCTAACCGCTGTTCTCCATCCGATTACAGCTTCGACCGCCAAAACAACTCTCTCCCGCCGGGCATTCGGGCCGAGATGTCGGTGGATAATGTACGCCGAGTGCCCGTATCAATGGAGGGAGGCGGATTGTGGGAGTGACTGGGAGGTTCAACTCCGGAATTGCGTGGGTGCGTCCGCTCATGCGAGCGAAATCCATCGAAAATAAGCCTGGGATGAGAGTCTTCGGATGTGGCACGGGTCAATGGATGACTAGTTTGGGCGATTTCTTCCGGTTTTTAGGCAATAAAGAGAAGTTCATGGATTTAGCTGCCTAGTGTTGTGCGAACGAATGCACTTTTATCTTTCGATCGCAGAGGCATCGGATCCAAATCCCACTGTTGACTGTGGATACTCGACTACTGAGTGTAAATCGTACATTTGATTGTGGGTAACTATGCCCTAGTCGTTTCATTTTATAGTTTTACAGGGACGTGTTATAAAAAAACCGCCGATTCGCGTGCATTGGCCTGCAAACTATCCATTAGCCATTGAGGTCTCTGAGGTATGAAATCGACTCTCATAGCGAATGACTTTACGATCTCCTACATGAATGAAATGTTTGGATCATTCAGGGTCATATCTGTTGCTGCTGTTAAAAAACATTTTCATCGACGTCCTTCTTAGGTGACCCAAAAACATACGGAAGAACAGATTTTCATGTGATGGATGATGGTGTGGAATTATCTCGTGATGAACTGCTTCTACTGAACGTGAATGTATAACAGCTGAACTATTTTTTTATGAGTTATTCATATTCGATTACTCCTTATATTGGTAGTGGTCTTGAAGTTCTTCCCTTTAATGATCCCTATCTACCATAATGTGATTATTGTGCCATTAATTGTCGTCAAAGATATTAACTTGAGCTTATGTCAGTGAAAATTTCTTCACAAAGCAGCCAACGGTAGTTAAATGGTGATGAGCCTTCCACAAAAATCCAAGCTCTCCTGCCAGCCATTATGAGCAAGTAGTAGAAGTGAGTGCAAGTCTTTTCGATAGTAATACACATTTTTATTGTGTTTTTTGTCATACCGAAGTTAACGTATCATTTCTTCAGGACAGTTCAATTGTGGGCATCACATAACATGCGTAGAATATTTGGAGTCTTTACTGCTTGGATTGAATGATGCTGCCTAAGATTGAGCCAGGTTTTAATCTCAGATAGTCGTAAACAACAGATATATAAAATCGCATTTTTATCATGTAGAGATTGCGACATTTTTGGTTTTAGTCAAAGTTTTGAAGCTCCTTTTTAAAAGCTTTCGCCAAAGGCGGCAAGCCAGCTGCCGACTACTAAGTATGCCGGGTGTTTACCGAGTGACTGCGCCCACGAGAGACAAATCATCATTAAAGTCAAAAACTAACTTAAGCACAAGTTAGCCGGCTCTTTTGCTTCAAAATCAAAGACAACCAATCGTTTCCCTCACTTTCACTCGAAGTTTAACATGATGCGTTTTAGATTTAAATTCATTTAAATTTATTCCCTGGCGCGACAAAAAGGGATTGATGAAAACGACTATCCAGTTTGACGAATTTACTTTTTACGGCTAAACCAATGAATTACGTTACTTATATGAATCATTAATCGCTAATGTCTGCGGAAATTGATGATATTTCTCTTGGTATAGCAGTTTATGATGCTCAAGAATAGTCGGATATCCTGTAATATGAAGATTGACATTCAATTCCCACATTCAACTGTGTGTGTATAAATTTTAACTATAAGACCATCTCGATGTTACTAAAATAATAAATTATTTAGAAGGAAGAAATTTTTACAAATTTCGATCGGTCAATTTCAATTTATACAGTCATTTTTAACATTGAAATTTTCAATTTGAATGGTGAAGTAAGTGCGGAATAAATACAACGCTTTCTGGTGCATTATTAAAAAAAATTCTTGTGCAAAACAGCTGGAGAACGTGATAGGTGCATATGGCGGGAAGTTTGTTTATTTTAATTCTTAAAATATGTGAAATTTTACATTTCCGGTAAACAATATTTAAACTAATATTTCCATCACAGCGATAAAATGATCGGACTTGTAGCTATACCTCTCGCGATTCACTTTTTCCAGCCCCGGTTAAGTTGGCGAAGGAGAGAGATGAGGATATTTCTAAGGTGATGAAATGAACGAAGAATGCTAATGATATTAAAGATCGCCTGAGGAAAGATTATATCGCGTCGCGTAGGTAACATGGCCTTATTATAATAAGCCTGAGAGTGATCGGGGACGTCTGATCAATTGTAAATTATTGGCCGAAAAAATGAGAATAATGGGATTCATTTGCCATCTTACACGGCGCATAATCTGTTGTCGTTCTATGATAGGTTTAAGTTCGCTGAGTTATATTGCTGATTCAAGTTTTCTCAGATTCCATGACCGTGGGATATCACTCCTCCCTTGTTTTTTTTCATTGCAATGTTCATCATCAAAGGTGACCACTGAGGTAAATTCCATGAAGATTCGCGCTTGGTTTCTCGACGACGGCGAGCAACTCCCAGTTTCGAGTCAGACGAGGGGATGAAAAGAAAAAGATTGATCTTCGCGATTCTGCGCTGCGCCAACGCCCACAGAACGACCCCGCCAACGGAACTGCCCACACAGAAAGGTGGCGAGGCCGGAATTATGAGCTTGATGCGGCGCGAAGAATGATTTTGAACATAACGGTGGTTGGGGAGTCAACTTCAGTTGGCGACTGATAAAAGGTATTGGTTACAATCTTTTTTAATCGGGATTCAAACTAAATCTCAACTTTTAAGCAGAGTAATTTTTGATGATTAATAATGTATCTGATTAACTCTAGGATCTATGGCGCATTGTAGTGCATGTTGATGTTGATGTTAACTCATCCCCTGTTGATGTTGATGATAACTCATAACCTGCCACACACCCATGCGGTGGTTTTTTTTTCGGGGTATCATGCAGATGTAAAGTAGTGATGAAAGCATTAGAAAAAAAGGGTCCTCTTCTTACCTCTCTCAAGATTTAAGACTTTTAAAATGTGAACTTAGGAAAGAGGCAGAGCAAAGAGGTTGTGCAGAAAGGATAGGAAAGGCAATGAAGGTAACGTGAGACATTAGCGTACTCCGTCTCATTGGAACATTAAATAACTAAATAACTTTGAATGTAATCAATATTTTCAATTTTCAGATGCATATTTTATCCAAATACTTGAAGCACAACCATCACAAAACATATCCAAGTACATTTTAAATTAGCAAAGCTTAATGTTTTGGCAATCAAGCTCTTATTTAATTTAAAGAGATACACCGCCACAAATAATTTATAATAATTCCAAGTAGATGCAATTAAAATTTTAAGTAGAGTTAGTATTTTTTTTAAATATTCATCATACTATTTTCTTGAATGTATGTGTATGGGAGGCGCTGCTGACTTCAATACTTTACGTTTAATACTTCGATTAATCCATTAGGTTCACTTTGTACGAAGGATAAGAAAGAAAACTTGAGGAGTAAATTCATAAAAAGCACACGAAAGTAGAGGATGGAAGTAATGAGCTACATCAGATATTGGTGAATGTCACACTTAGTCGAAGAATATATTGAATGACGGGTACACGAGTGGAAAAGGTATAGGAAATAGAGAATCCTCTTGGATGGATAAGTGGCAGTAGAATATTCGAAAGACGGAAGTGCGACATGGATTGGGTTCAAAGGAGTTTATTTCGTGCGGAATGACTTCGGGAGAGTTCACGACGCTCTTCAATACTTTTCGAGAGCCTAAGGTTACCTCTAATCGTTACACTACCTGCCGTAATTATGAGCCTTCGTGCAGGGATTGGTAGTCAAGCCTTTCAGCGTCCCTTGTAATTCACCCCCTCGTGCCCTCATTACGAGATTGAGGGCTCGGGCGAACGATGAAGGAAAGGCGGGCGGGAGAGTCTATTCAAACGCAGACTCCTTCACGGATTTACGACGAGCTGAAAGCGTCACACCGTCGAGGGGAGCGCCCAACATTATATGCGGGCGATGAAGGGAGAGAGGATTTCCCAGCCTCTGAGCGCACACCCATGTGACACGCAAAGCACGTTCGGGCGTTACATACATCTACATCGGCCGAGTACGTATGTACATACATACCTTCAGGGCTTTGTGTCGAGTAGTGATTTCTCATCATTGAGTGCACTAGCCGGAACAATGGTTGTTGCTGTAAACGCTGGTTCACTGTGAACATAAAAAATATATCTTAAGAGCATAGCGTACTTAAACAAGCTACAATCGTCCGTGTCAAGAAAAATACTTAAAACACATCTTGCTGTCCTTAATTTGACTAATAAGAATATCGTCCCATTGAAGGACGGAATCTCTTGAATATATGTTCATATTAATGAATGCCTTAAGGTAATAAGACAAACCAATACCATAAGCCAAGGTTAATATCTTAAGGTCCCTCTACGCCTGAGACCAAGACTACACGCTAGGCTTTCATTACTTAATAAATTCAGATCAGGAGAGTTTCAGTACGACCCGTAAAATATTATTTGAACCCCAATCTATTTTTTGTGGAGCTGATACATGCCTGGCGGTGAATCATCCGCTGCCACATAGCTATTAAAGTACTGCTACTATTAGGCTGGGCTTGGATGTAGATTGTGAAGACATGAACTAAATGGAAATAGCGGGTGGGAAACTAATTAAATAGTCGGACCTATTGTTGGGATGTATAATACTATAGCTATTTCTCTGGTATTTCCGGAAAGGTTAATGAATACCATATATCGTTAGAAAACTGATAGATTTTAACCTACGCATGTAGACCCACGTTTTCTTAACCCATCAGTCGTCATGACACTTATTCTTTAAGGAACACTCAATGAAGGTGAATTTGCGTAGACTGTGACCTTGCCACCTTTTTAA